>JARYGA010015482.1:0-204175 GCA_030545235.1 Helianthus tuberosus
ATTTAACAATGATTTTTGTGATTATTGGAGACCCTAAATTGTAACCAGTGGAATTGAATCCAGGTATGTTTATTGTTTTTTACATTGATTATTCAAGCTCAAATTTTTTCCTCCTTACACCCGTTTTTCCCCCTTTTTTTTTCATCTGCCACATTCACAAACCCTAATATATGCAATGGGTATGTCTTTTTTGCTTCGAATCAGGATTAAATTTGTGAAATGTTTGTGATTTTTATGGTTTTCTGGTGAATTTTTTCTAACCTCATAAATGCATGTCTGCCACTGCTGTCCTGGCTTCAAAAATAGCAACAAGTTTATGTTTTTACTGACATGGGTTTTCTTTTAGATTGAGCAAGAAGGTATCTTTTATGTTGCAGGATATGCATACACACCAAAGGTATTGCATTCCGATTAACAAATATGCAGCCTTTTTTGTTATAATGTTATGAAATAATTTGTGGGTCGTTTTTTAATTGATAGGAAAATAGCTTTAAAAGTAGAAAATTGAAGAGGATTTAGGCTAAAAGATATGTTTTGGACCTTTTGGTGTGTGTTTGTTGCTGTAGGAAGGTTCAACTGTGCCGGCGAACTGATTGAAAAGAGGCAAACTGATTGAAAAGGTTTTCCGGCGAAGCAACTGGCGCCCTCAGCAGGTACGACCACTGATTTGGTGAAATTGTCTGCATCTATGCTTTTTCATCTAAATCGATTAGTTTGTATATACCTTTCTTCCGATCTACCACATTTTCTTGCTATGATCAATTCGATTAATTATATTGTTTTGTTTATTCAATGCATGAGTGCTTCTGGGATAATTTTCATGTCTACAGAGAAAAAGAGGATGACAACAATAGCACACCTTTAATTTCCATTTTGTCTCCAAATATAAAATTGACGTGTTTGTTACTAATATATCACAAATATATGTTTTAAATTGTGATACAGGAACATTGCTCTGATTATTGTTCGAAAACATTTAGATTTTAACCGAATATAATACCCACTTGCTATATTCTCTTTTTCTATCATCAATGGAGACAATATCTTTATCTGTTATTCTTTATGGCAAATTTCTACACTAAGTTATTTGTTTTTCACTCCAGGAAATAGCAGACACGCCATGTTTTGTTTTCCTCTGGGTTGGTGATAGAGTTGACCTTGAACAGGGTCGATAATGTCTAAAGAAGGTATAGACGGTGCCGAAACTGCACCTTTTACAACTCTTTTTTATTATTTGAATCCACTAGCGAACGTCAAACTTTCAATCATATTTTTTCATTGCATTAGTGTAGTGGGGGATCCGTAGGTGTGAGGATATATATCTTTGGTGAAGACCAATAAAACCACTACAACACCTTGATTGCGCCATGTTTCACATACTTTATTTCAGCGCTCAAAGGTTGGTTATTCTTTTTTTATTTTCCTTTTTTCGCCTTCAATTGACACCAAAGTTATATCTATATAAAATATTGATTGTAAATTTATCTGTTATATTTGTTAAGGAGCACTGTTTGATGGGCATAATAGGAACTGTTATGCGAACTGATGGTCACATAATGCATGCCAACGTTGATTCAGTACTTGAATCTGAAACATTTACCATGGAGGAAGATCTGGTAATAAAGTTAAACTGATGTTCCTTCTTACATGGATTTGTCTTCATCCGGGCTACGTAAACGCTCCGGTGTTCTTCTTTATGGTCCTTCTGGTACCGGGAAGGTATTACATATCGTTTAAATCATTTAATATTTCTCAGCATATTGTCGTTATTGTTATATTGTCTGCTATAACCATCTAAAACATATGCTGCTTTCGTATACTTTGTTGGCAAACGCTGTTGCAACCGAATGTTCTCTTAATTTTCTAAGTGTTAAAGGGCCTGAATTGATCAACATGTACATAGGAGAATCAGAGAAAAATGTAAGAGACACATTTCAGAAGGTACGTTGTCATATCCTATCCTATCCTATCATATCCACTCCATAGTGCCATCGTTTTTTTCTTGGTTTGTTAAAATGTTCATGGCATGAGAATGGGCTGATTTGCAGGCCCGCACAGCCTGCCCGTGTGTCATCTTCTTTGATGAGCTGGATTCTCTAGCTCCAGCCCGAGGTGCTTCTGGTGATTTTGGGGGAGTTATGGACCGTGTCGTTTCTCAGGTATCATTGTTTAAAATATATTATAGTTATGACCCGCCCATCTTGACATTCATTTTGTCGGTGAATGTTCATCTTTCATGTGTTGGCACATTAGGCTACTATGTCCAATATAATATACTGAAATTGTCATTCCATGTACACTTATATACTTATTTCATGTTCTATAATTCATTTTGACATCTAAATTCATAATTATGTGATAAGCTATACTCATGGTTTAAAAAAAAAACGCTTGAGGCATCCGTTTTGAGGCGCGCCTCGAGGTGGAACGGTAATATATTATATATGAGGCGGCGCCTCAATGCTAGGTTTTATACGTACGCCTCAGTGGTTTAGCGGTTTGAGGCGCACGTTTCGTTTTGTGGTGGAACGGTATTGTAGAGGCGTACATTTCTATATTAGGCGGGATAATGGGTTCATAATTTTTTTAAGGTCCCACAGATGTTGAATTGGTAATCCACTTCTAGAAAAACTTTAATTTTCTTTTTGTATCATTCTATTAAGAAAAATTTAAATAGTTTTACATTCTTTAGTTTCTGTGTAAGTAATCGATTTTCACTTAACACTTGGACAACTGAGTTCAGTCGGCCAGATAAACAGTCCGATAAATCTTGCCATTAATGGAAAAGAACAGAAAATTGACAAAGATAGTGGTATGTCAACCTATTGTCGATACACTTAACACTTCTTCTTCAAGTAATCTACTTTGACTATGTTCTAAGTCAAATTATATGACAATGATATTTGACCATGATATGATTGTGAAGTTTCAGTTCAAGCACAACACACTGTTCAGAACAATGTTGAAATTCATCTTGAAGAGCCTCTGATGGTCAACAAGGTTGTCTTAACAGACGGTCAACAGGTTAATCTTCTCGAAGATGTGAACAACATTGAAAGGGTTATATTTAGTGTCTCTTATTTCGCTGCATGAACAGGACACCCTTTTGCTCTCTATGTGTTTGTTAGTTGTTCACTGTTTCTCATGTCATTGCTTTTGAATTTTCAGGGATGATAACGCAGGTCATCGCCGGTGTTCAGGTGAGTTTATGTTGCTTTTCATTTCCTCTTTGTGACATCATGTATAAAGATGACAGGGACAAATTGCTTGTTGTTTAGTTAGTGTATTACTAAATATTGGATTCGTAGGTTTATCAGGTTTACACTACACACTGGTTCAGTGGTATGCATATGCCTTAATTTTAGGAGACGGTGGTTTGACTCTTACTTACGGTTCTTTTATTCAAAAGTTTTTTCAGTTTTGCTTTTTATGTATGCCAATGTTGCTTCTTTTTATATGTGTTCTCTCAACATGTGTCTGGTTTTAAAGTATATGATTTACGTATGATCTCATAAAGCATCTTGAATGAACTTGAGTTAGCTTTGATTTTTAAAGTATTTTATTTATGTATGACCTCATATAGCATCCTGAATGTAGTTAAATTTTGTTGAATAACAGTTGGGAATCAATCGTTTTTCTGTCTACTTCTACTTAATACAGATTAGATAATTGTTGATTAGTTGTATAGAATTAGGATTCAACATTAATTTTTGACAAATGATAGATTAATATAAAATTATGCCCGCTGTGGGATTTGAACCCACCCCCTTTCGGACCATAGCTTAATTCTGGCGCTTTAGACCACTCGGCCAAACTGTCACATGGTTATAATATTTTAAGAAACTACTTTAGAATATGAATGGGATGGTACAATAACTTAACAATAAATGAAAGAGATTAAGAAAAAAAATTGACAGCTCTGTGATTTGAACCCACACGCTTTCAAACCAGAGCCTAAATCTGGCACCTTATAGGCTTATACCATTCGGCCAAACGGTCTACTGTTTATAGCTTTTGGAGAAATTCATAAAGTTTAATATCATATATGTGTGTGACAGTTTCATAATTTGTTAAATGAGATGTGCAAGTATACTCAAATATATATTTTGCTAGAGCATGTTATCACCTATAAAATATAATTTTTTTTATCAGTTCTGAAATTTTATCAAGGAAAGTAAATGCAATGGTAGTAGTATGCTTGCCACTTGACTAATCATTAAGCAATTTAATCACTTATTCATTCAGATGTGCAACTAGATTCTTTTAATCACTTATTCTTGGCTTAATTAATATTTCATCCACTTCTTAGCTCTATTATTTTTCTCTTTCAATATAGAGATAAAAGAAGTACTTTGACTTAGAAACTAAAATGGGCTATATATAACCGGAGGCCATGAACGACGACAACGAACACGGTTTATCACACAGTGTTCCGCCTATAATTTTTCACCGGAATCATTGTTTTCCGTTATGTTTATCGCCACCTGTCACCGACCGATCGAAGATTGCAACTTAACTGACGGAGCTGTCGGAGACTGCAGAAAGAGAGGATGATTCGAAGTTACACTCGCTAAGGTGTATTTGGTACTGATTTTGCATACATAGTTGTGTTTTTTTGTGACAATCTTTTGGCTGGGGCTGGAAAAACAATTGATTAGTGGACTAAAATGATCTTCTAGGAGCCCATAGCTTTTCTTTGTGACAATCTTTTGGTGAATAGCCATTTCATGTCTCATTTCTTGACTGTGTGTTTGTTGTATTTTGCTAAATGGATATACTGATTACATTGACATTAATGATTCCTAAATCCTAAACAGTCTAACTTTTACTTTGAAGATTCAACCCAACCAATTTTCAAATTAAAATTCTCATAAGTTTTTTATATTGCTATTAATCCAATAGTCCCAAAAGTCAAGTTTCTACAAGATGCTATAGATGGTCAAACTAAACTTATTATAAATTTAGGATTGAGATAATTTTGCAACTTATATTACCGTACCCTTGGTCTCAAAAGTAACACTTATGTATTGATTAATATAGGTGTCAAAATTCTCTACATAAAGAATTAGAAATTTTACATATAAAAGTTCAAGTGACACTAAAGAAGCCAAATTGTCATATTATCCAATGAATTCCTAAGACTTTGACAAGAAACCAATAAAAGTTTCGAGTTTAATCTTATATAAAGAAAAAAAACTATTTTATGAATTTTGGGACTATTTTTTAGGTGTTACTAACATCAACTCATTTAGCAATAGTCATGGAGTATGCTGCTGGAGTAGAGCTTTTCGAGTGGATATGCCATGCAGGTAAATTCAGTGAAACGAGGCAAGTTTAATAAAAATGTGTTTTTTTTTTCTTTCATATTCTAAGTTGTTATTTGAATATGTTTTGTATGGTAATAAGTTGCTTTGATGGTGTTTGGTGTATGGTAATAAGTTATTTTAATCAGTTCAATAAGCAATCCCAAACACCCCTCTAAAAGTAACTTATTTAGTTAACGCTCAAAAGTCAAATGTGGTCAAGATTTGTTCTTTTTACTTCGGTTTTCTTTTTTTATATGCACCAGGCACGATTGCTCTATTCAGTTTGGTACTCTTTCAGTTGGATTAGAAATTGGTTGAAATTTGTTGTGATTTATCTCAAATGGGTCAAATAATATATCTAAAAATGGAACGATTTATATGCGTCAAACTGGTCAAACGGATGAGAGTCATGAAAAGTTCTTTCGATGTACACAATATCATATATCGTCATATTTAAAGGTTTGTATTATTATTGTATTTGAAGCTTATTAGTCAGCTTTTGACTTTTAGAAGTCAAACTGAGACTTTTTTAAAAACATATTTGGTTCACATATATGTAATTTGGTTATTATGTTAATCTATATAGGTATCTTACATTTGCTTTCTTGAGTTGGTATGTATGTATATGGATTATTTGATCCTCATTAATTACTATAAAGTTAAATGTTCTTATACAACCTTGTAGCTGCAAATATTTTTTTAGGATTCTGATTTGTTGCTTTGCTTTATAAATGAACAGGGAAGCACAACTGATTGGGGATTATAATAGATGGGATAGATAGAACCACAAGATGGAAAAAAGACCAATATGGGGTACCAAGTATCAAGATTCTCGGTGTCAATGGCAATTTGGTAGTTTCTTATAATTCAAGGGTGGAGTTAAGATTCAAGCACAATAATGGAGTTTCGGTTGATTGGTTTACAGCTTGAATAAAGTATGCCACTCTTGACTCTGCTAGATTTGTTGAATCTGCTAGATTTGTTGGAGATCACCGATGTATAGTAACTAATTAATAGGCCAGTACTACCCACCATATTATACACATACTTGGAGGTTAAAGATACAGGCAAAACCATCAACCCAGTTTATTGTCCTTCAATCACTGAAGTCCTTCCTAATAAGGTTTACCTAAAATAAGGTTTGTTTTTTTTGTTTTGTTTTTGCAGTTTGCATTGGTTTCCGTGTTGATGTGGTAGTAATGAAGTATGCTCCAAGAATAGAGAGCCGCTTTCAAGTCATCTAACATTTTATGTGCGCCCCGTTTGACATAAAGCACAACCCATTTCATTCGTTAATATGACACTTTGTATTTTTTATACACTTTTGATTTATATAGATCAAATAGCCCCTTACATACCTCCATATGCACAACGTTTGTGAATAAAAATTGAATTAAAAACCTAATCCAAAATGACATGTCATAAAAAGTTGTGGGTGATAGTTTCGTTATCACCGTTCTTCGTTGCAAGTCATATTGGCCAAAAGGCATGAAAAGATCATGAAGGTTTAGTTGACGAAAAGTTAATATGTAAAAGAGATGAGCGGATGTACTATTGGGATGTGCTCAACGGTCTCAAAATATTATGTTTACCAAATCATAGGTTAACGCTTTAACGTTTAGAATTTTTTATGTGTTTAGTTGGTGTTAAGCCACCCGCGAAACTCGCGGGTTCTTAGACTTATACCTAAATATGCAATTTGATGCTTTTATATAAAAGTGAGAAAAGCGGGTTTGTGATTTAATGTGGACATTTTTTATTAGGTAAGAGTTAACTACTTTTATATAAAAGTGGGAAAAGCGGGTTTGTGATTTAAATCCAATTTTTTTTATAGATTTAATACAACATTTCTTTCATTTCAAAAAATTATTTATAGACGTACACATGATAATTAATATGAAATGTAATCGTTAATTAATTTTTATAAGATATTATTTATCTTAATATTCGAACAAACCTGTAATAAAGTATTTACGTATTAAAGTATAAATTTTTTGTTGTTTAGCCACCCGTGTATTACACGGGGACTTAGACTAGTAATAATATATATTGGCTGTCTTTAATAGATAACATAGAGATAGCGGGCTCGGCCCACTCACAGAAAATAGTGGCAATTTGAATTCGGTTCCTGGCACCTCACTCTGCCCAACTGGCTGGCCATTTCCATATTACTCGTTTTTGCTCCATTTACACCAGGACCTGACCCAACACAAAATAATATAATATAATACTAAAACTTAATAAAAACAAATAAAACTATACAAAAATTATACAATCTACACGAGACAAATATGTGTATTTTACCCCACATCAAATATCCCCACACTTAACTTTTTTTCGTCCTCGAACAAGAATTATGCAAGCGGAATCATAGTCGGAATAATCATTCGGGACAAAAGCTTAGTTACTTATTAAAAACCGAAACTTGTGTTAGCCACGATTGCATGTATATTTGTCCTCTTAAACCCAAACCCAGTTCCAAGCCCTTATCATGCAATTTAGTTCAATTATGGTCAATCCACCTAGGGTCTCACGCTAAGAATCGCAAGTCCACCTAATCCCCCCTCAAGCTTATAGGACAAAAGGAACAACCAATGGGTTATTTCCTAACCGTTTTATACCAAGATCAAGAGAGTTTAGAATCAAATCTATTCTTTTATTTTTTTTTCTCATCATTTTTTTTTTCTTTTTTTTTCTTTCTCATTTTTGCGAGCGTAGACGTTACTTTCCCTAACCCAGAGGCATTCCGGCTGTAGAGTCGCTATCCCCAACTCGGATTACTTAGGGTTCGGTACTTTTTTTTTCTTTGCAAGGTCGATTTCACACACCCTAGCGGTAATCCGGCTGTAGAGTCGCTATCCCCAACCACAGACTACATAGAAATTGCTACTTTCATTTTGTTTCTAGCTCGTTTATTTCATTTTTTTTTCAACGAGATCTTGACCAAAAACTCTAACGATCTTAGCTTATAATGGCATCCCTTATACTATTATTTGCGGTTTCAATTTCCCCACTTTTTCTAGATGAGAACCCACTAATAGACCGACAATTAGGTAATTTAAGATCAAAGAAACCCAGAACCGAATCGAGCCTAACCGCGCATCCCAAACTAGACACAAGCTCAATTATTTTATTCTCATATTATTATTATTTGAACCCAAACAAAAACCCGACTTTTCTATCATTTTTCGTTTTTTATTTTGCAAACTTCTTATCTCAAAAGACATTTTCTATTTTTTTTATTTTTTCAATTTTTTTGGATTTTTGAAAATTTTTTTAATTTTTTTTTATTTTTCGGTTTTTTATGACTCGACTAACTATACTAACGACACTAAACGATAGTTTCTCATCCCCACACTTAAACTCTACATTGCCCTCAATGTAGGATGGAAACCGACTCAAAAACTAAAATAAATAAGAAATAAAAAAAACAAAGGCAAAAATGGAAAGGACTTAGCTGGTTATTAACAACGCGTATGCTTCAAATCTCTCGTCCAATCCAGCTCGATCGTATAGCATTTCATTCGCGATCGGCTTTGACTCTAACTGGTATGCTTAGTAAATGCCTGGAATTTGATAAGCAGCTCCAAAATCACCCGAATGGAGATTGAGTACGGGTGGTACGATTCAAACCTGCATAAACAAAAACAAGCGAAAACCAAAGCAGTACCGACTCGATACAAAAACTGACTCAAAAACTACTAACTAAGACTCAATAAACAAAAACTACGACTCAAAATACAAACTCTACAAAACCTCCCCACACTTGAACTTAATCAGGAGGTTTTTCTTTAACCTGGACCCTATCTAACCCGTTTAATTCCACCCGGTCCTCAAAAATAATTAAAAATTTATTGGTAGAATTATAAAATATTTTAAAAATTTTAAACGGGTCAGACCACCAAAATTTAAACTTACCTAGAAGAAACCGAATGCGTGGCATGAAACGATAAGAGCGGTCGTGGTTGTCCTTCAATTGCTCCATCTTCTGTTTTGCCCCTCTTCGGACCCGGAACCATCTCCGGTTTCCAGGTTCTTTCTTTCTTGCCCTCTCTCGTGGCCTTGAATCTTCAGTTACCCCTACCACGGGCCAGCTGTGGTGCTCTTCCTCTTCCACCACCACTTCTTCTTGTTTGATGTCCGTCATTGGGCTTCCTTCAAGTAAAGCTTCTAAGTAAGCAAGGTCTCCCTCCGGATCAAACTCCTTTACCTCTTCATCTACCGGCAACCCATCTAATTCTTCCATGAATTCATTTTCCCAGTACATCTGATCTTCATTAGATGGTTGCTCAACTTCTTCATCCTCTTCTCCTTTTCTTTCTATCTCTACTTTTTCTGCTTTACTCTCCACATATCCCCATATCGTCTCCCCATCAGCAAGCTCGGGGATCACTATCGCCTTGTAATTTGAACTTTGAACTGTAATCCACTCATCATCATAATCGCCCCATTGTATTTGTTGCTTCTGCTCTCTGTTTCCCCAACCCATTTCCAACCGAGCAGCGATCGCACATTCTTCATACCAGTGTGGTCCACCACATTCTTCACACCTTGGATCCCTTTGCCGACTGAGGTCATACTCTATTATTGGGCCTATTAGCCCGATCATTCGCTCAATTATGCCGATCATTTTCGAAAACCTTGGATCCCCGCACTCCTGAAATTCTTTTATCGTCTGCACGCAAATCATAATTACTTCCATGAGCTTGAAAAAATGGGGAAACCTCTCGCTAGTATTTGTGGAATACCCCTGCGAAGAATATTGATGTGGCTGCACAAAGGGGTTAGTATTATAATCTGCATGGGACCCCTCATATTGGGGGCATAACTGTAAAGTGAGGCCCTCCACAAATTTCACACATATCTACTAAACTCAAGAAAAATAAAATAAATAAGAAAACAAAAAACACGGACAATTAGACTCCTATGACTCAATCTACAAAAACACTAGCACGTATAATGTCAGTTAAGTCCAAACAAAGTAATCAACGCAATCGCCAAGAGTCCCCGGCAACGGCGCCAAAAACTTGATGTGTACGAAGTGGTTTAATAAAACCAACTAAAATTACCCTAAATCTAGACACTCTAAGCTTTAAATTTATAAAACTAAGACTCTCTAAAATCTAAACCACACGACCGGCAAGTGTACTGATCGATGCAAGCTTTAAATTTAACCACTAAGCCCCTCAAACACTCTCAAGGCGATTCTTGTGGCACTACCTAGGCTGTTACGCTTACTGGTTTTCTAGATTTCCTCACAGACCTCTAGCTTCTTGAAAGTGCCTAAATAAGACAATCTACCTCACAGCGCGAAAGTCTAAGGCAAATATGGATTTTAATCTTGGTTTAATAGACACGAGAATGTTTAAGGACTAGACCGATTTCTTAGACCTATTAATAACCTCGAGCCTCACAGCGACAAGATTAGCAGAACACTTGATTTTATCAAATTACCGAATATTACTTCTAAGGTTACTACACGTGATTTTCACCCTAAAGGATTAATGACTTATTATGTGATATAGACACTCACCTAAATCAAGAACCCTAGCACAACCCTATTATGTGATATAGACCGTCACCAAGGATCATACGAAGCAATAAACAGCAATAAAACAAATATCAAGCATGCATATACACCAAGTTAAAATTCCATAGCCGTTACAATACAAGAAAATCCATAAACCACGCCAAAAACCGAATAAAAATCCAAGCTTTATTTAAACTATTGTCATGCCTAGGTAGTTAAAGGTTTTTAGCCGGAAATCATTGTCAAAAACGAAGATAATAAACAAGGTTCAAAACAAGAATTCATCGACAACGAACAAAGAAAAATAGAAAACTAAGAAATCGAGTAGAAGAACCCGTTTATTCCTTGCTCTCCAAGCTTCCCACTCGATCCCGTAGATTCCGTAGCCTTGATTTCTTGCAAAAGAAGCTTCACAATTCGTCCCACTGATTTCTTCTTCGTGCGTCTGTTCGTTCGTCCGATGTTCGGCCCCCTCTGCCGTCGAATGATGTCCGGCTGATGTTATCCAATTGATTAGGTATATCAGGGTTTATACTTTATTTATATCGTCATAACAATCATTAAATGTTGACCTTCACGATAATAGCTGGATGTTGGGCTGCCCAATATTGATTATAATATTATGCTTTTTATTTTCTTTTGATCTCTATTCCTCCAATTGCTCTTTATTTTCGTCTGATGTAGAATCCAAAATATTATCACCTTTCTTGAACATGTATGGCCCAAAAGTCATGAAATTCATGCATATGAAATTCGCTGGGCTGGAGTACATATGGCTAGGGCTGTAAACGAACCAAACGTTCAGCGAACAGTTCGTGAACCGTTCGGCAGGAAGTTCGTTTATGTTCGTTCGATAAGCTTAACGAACGAACACGAACAAAAAATTCCGTTCGATAAGCTTAACGAACGAACACGAACAAATGTCTCGTTCGTTCGTGAACGTTCGGTAATATGTCTGTTTATGTTCGTTCGTGTTCGTTCGTTTATGTCTGTTCGTGTTCGGTTTTTTATGTTTATTTTTCTAAAAGTTTTTAATGTTTTATTAATTTTTTACTTTCCCCATATGTATTATTTCCCTCTCTCTGGCCCTCTCCCTCTTTTGATATCACGCTCCTTCATTCAGCTTATCTCCAATCGATTGAACTCAATATTATCCATCCCTTCAATCTTTAAATGGTTATATTTAACTACTTTCGTTGTGTACAATGTTTAAGATTAACGGTGTCTTTTTTTAATTTTCAAAATTAAAGTTCATTTGTGTTCGTTTGTGTTCGTTTGCATTCGTGGTTAGTGTTCACGAACTGTTCGCGAACAACCAAAATTCCTTAACGAACGAACACGAACACAAACTTCTGTTCGTCATGTGTTCGCGAACAGTTCACGAACATTCAAATTTCCTTAACGAACGAACACGAACATAGCCTTGTTCGTGTTCGTTCGGTTCGTTTACAGCCCTACATATGGCGGCCCCTTTTACTACTAATAATAATATATATTGGCTGTCTTTAGTAGATAACATAGAGATACGGCTCGGCCCACTCACAGAAAATAGTGGCAATTTGAATTCGGTTCCTGGCACTTCACTCTGCCCAACTGGCTGGTCATTTCCATATTACTTGTTTTTGCTCCATTTGCACCAGGACCTGACCCAACACAAAATAATATAATATAATACTAAAACTTAATAAAAACAAATAAAACTATACAAAAATTATTCAATCTATACGGGACAAATATGTGTATTTTACCCCACATCAATCTACTTGATGAACTCCAGGAATAGATAAAGCTTTACTTCGTACTCCACTGTGACGCGAACTTGACTTCAAGGTAGCTTTCTCGATGATTGCATAGGCTTCGTTGGGGGTTTTTGTTCCAAGATCGCCTCCTGCATAAACATCTAAACGTTCTTGTGAGTTGTAGCTGAGTCCTTGGTAGAAGTTCAACACAAGTTGCCTTTTGGAAAACCCGTGATGTGGAACATCGATCAGAAGATCTTTGAACCTCTCCCAAGCTGCGTGTAGAGATTCTCCTTCGTCCTGTTTGAATGTCATAATACGATTCTTAAGCTTAGCTGTCTTTTCCGGCGGGAAATATTTTTGCATAAAAAGATCGGCCATCTCGTTCCAAGTCGTGATGGAACCTGCTGGAAGTGACAAAAGCCAAGATCGGGCTTTGTCTCGCAAAGAAAACGGAAAGAGTCGCAAACGGATTGCGTCTTCAGAAACGTCTCTAATTTTGAAAGTCGAGCACACCTCGAGAAATGAAGCGATGTGCCGACCTGGATCTTCGTGATCCTTCCCATCAAACTGCACAGAATTTTGCAACATGTTAATAATACTAGATTTAATTTCAAAACTCGGTGCTGCTATCGTAGGTCGGGCGATGCTCGGTAGCAAGCCCTCTCCTCCTGGACGGCCGGTCTCATTCAGAGGATGGTCGTCTTCTGCCATAATGCTTCATGTGTCGTCCTCTGAACTTTCGCTATCAAAAAGAATCACTGGTTCGTCGATTGTGGCCGCAATCCTTGGTGCAACAACAAGTGATCTTTCGCGAAGCCGCCTACTTCTTCTTAGATTATTTTCTGGTTCGTTGGCTAGCTCAGCGTTAGCGGATGCAGGGGGCGTGGACATTAGCCTGCACGTGAAAAGGAAGGCATTATACAGAAAAAAAGAACATAATAATAATATAAGAAATAAGTAATAATAACAATACTAATACGTAATATACATATATATACGGTTTATTAAACAAATCTAAACAAATATTTACTGGCTTGTTTACATATTTACATATTTACATCTGAGAGCTGTTTTTGTTTGTTTACCAGAATTTCTGATGACGAACATCAGAATTCTGAAGAAGTCATTTTTTTTATATATCAGAAAATCTGATATATCTGATAAAATTCTGATAAGATCTGATGAAAATTTTCGTTTCATCAGAATTTCTGATAAATCCATCAGAATTACCAGATAATTTGGTAAATTCATCAGAAATGTAAACTGATGTTTTTGGAATATCTAATGGGTTTATCAGAATTCATCAGAAAATCAGATAAATTCTGTGGAATTTATCAGAAAATCTGGTGATTTTATCAGAAAGTTATAGTTTATTTTTATGGAGTAAATAAATAAACAAATGAGTACAATAATTAAATGAATGAACAGATAATTAAACGAACAGAAATAAATAAATAACTAAATAAATAAATAAATACATAACTGAACGCTAATAAATAAAATACTGAATTAGAAATACTGAACTGAAATAAATAAATGAATGAAGTACAGAAATGAAATTACTGAAATTTAAAATATTGAATTAAATGATTGCCAGTAAATGGTTCGATTCCGAACACATAACTGAATTAAATAAATAGACGGAAATAAATGTTAGTTAAAGAGTTAGTAATAAGTTAGTTGGTTAGTTGAGTTAGTAAAGTTAGTCCTAGTGGGCGTGCCAGGCTAGGTATTCACGAGTTAGTAAAACAGAAAAAAGAAAAGTTAGTAAATAAGAAAATAAATAAATACAGAAATTTACAAGTATTAACAATTATTAACAGTTTGTACACCGGTAGAATAATGACTCGGATTGTTCCATTAATTTCGTCGTGGTCCCCGGCAACAGCGCCAAAAACTTGGTGCGTGTCTATATATGCATATTTATACAGTGAATTTCCACACGAACTTGGGTTTTATATTTATAAAAATGGTTTATACCTTAACATTAAAACACACACAACAAAGGACAAGTGTATCCCGTCATATATGCAGCAAAGTATTGGTAAGAGCCAGATATCGATCCATGGAACATGGGCGTTATATGTACTAAATCTTTGTCATTATTTTACCAGATAAAAGGATAGGTGAATGGTTGTTTAACTAAGCTATCTAAATTACAATTAAAACATAAATATACTACTATCTTGTTTCACAAACAACCTAAACATGTTATCTATCAGATATGTTACAAAAGCACTTAATCAATTTTCCAATTTCGAGACAGTTAGTCATCCGCTAGGAGTTTTCTAACATGATGCTTCTTCGAAAACTTAACGCGATAAACACACGTTAACCACCTAAAATCATTCTTTAGCGAGCTATTGATATTCATTCATGTAAACCTTTAAAGATAGATTAGTCATCCGCTAGGAGTTTTCTAACCTCACTTATCAAAGAAAGCAATACCGATGGTCACAATACAGCCACGAGGATAAGCATTTAAGTAGATCATATAATAACATATTTCACCTTTACAAGTCTTGAATACAAATCTACCATGTCAGCAATTTCAGACCAAAACTACTAAACAAGGATCATAAACCGCATGCAAGAACATGTAATCAACACCATATAATCCGTTAGAACCCTTACGTGCAAGAAAGTATTCCTAATCAAAATAAGATATACCTTAGATAAAACCAATACCCCTCTCGAGTTTCATGGTGTAAACAAGTTTACAAACAAGTGATTAATCAAGAAATAGTTACCATCCCACTAACCACAGATTCATTATCCAAGATAATCAAACATAGTCAGGAACTCAACATCAATGAAACGTTCATTATATAATCATGAAGATTCAAACATGAAAAGGTACTAAAGTTTCATAAAACAAGATTACAACATAAAGTTTATTCAAGAAACAAGTTTATAACTACTATTGCATAATACTACACTAAACATAAACTAACATCAGCTCATAACTTGCAAAATGATCAGAATACATGTTCAAGAACAAGGAATCGAACCATAAACAAGCAAGGAATTGATGGGTTGGATCGGTTATGCTTCCATTCGATCTTTAAGCTTCAAATGGGTCTGATCAGGACTGCTTCGGAACCCAGAAATCACCCAGAAACATGGAGAAAAACCCAACATTTGAACCAGTAGCGAATGCTGCTATTTATAGAAGAAATTCTGATCGGCACGGTCGTGCGGCAGGTGCTTGTCGGGTGACGTCAGTTTCAGCGATCCCGAGTCAGCCAAGTGGACAAGTTGCTTGGGTCAGCAGATCGGCACGGTAGTGCCGTTCATCAGAAATGTTGGTCAGAAGGCTTGATTTGGCATTGGCACGGTCGTGCCTCGGGTGGCACGGTAGTGCGGCCCGAGAAACAGTCGGCACTCCTAGTCGCACTGGCAGTGCTTCCGAGGTCGCTCGATCGGCACGGTAGTGCCGCTGGTGGCACGGTCGTGCCACACCTGGCAGTCATCAGAATTTTGCCTGTTTCATCAGAAATGCATCAGAATTTGTCCGTTTTCATCAGAATTTTCCTTTATGCTCTTTCTAAGACCTGAAAATATAAAAGTACCGAATTTGGTACCTAAACGTTATGTTTTTGGTCAAAAAAACTTTAAAACGGAAGTGTTTTGGGGTATAAAAATATGTATAATTTAACGTATATCAGTTTCTTTGTTGATTCATACCACCAGAAACAACCACCACCAAATACTTTGTTTTATCTATCAAAATCTCAACACTCTGTTTCTTATCCTCACTACTAAACTCCAAACAAGGCCTATACCCAAGCCCATCAGGCGTCCACGGACGCATTGTAACAAGTTGGTGAACGACGTCGTACATGTATCGGCTTTAAACTCCGTCAAGTGGACGCAGGGCGGTGGAAGGATGACAACCATTGATTGTGGTTGCTGATTAGATGCAAAGGAGCGGTGGTGATGAGTCTGGTGGTCCGAATTCGGCGACATTGTTGTTGTTAGAGTGAGATTTTGCAGTTTCATCGATCTGATGAAGATGAAGGATGATTAATTAGAGAAAAGCAGAATGTGTTAGGGTTTGAGATTAACATATTTCTTCATTTGGTTACAGATCTGAGGTTGTGAAATTGGGAAGAAAATAGAGAAAAAGAAGAGGATTTATGAAAAATGTTTCTAAAATTAGGTTATGGTATGAATTATTTTGTTTTGTTTTGTTTGTTGATGATCGTAAAGAGGGGAGAGAGAGACAATTTTCTACTCGTTCAGAGTCAGGAATTGGATATACACTTTGATTCTATTAGAGTAAATTATGTTTGAGGAAGAGAGATACATATTGTTCTGTGTTTGTATGTATATACATATGTAATGTGATTATAATAATAATAAGAGTAGATAAGTTTTTTTAATATAAAAGGTGTTTTGGTCATTTTAAAAAAGTTAACTGAGAAAATCTAACTGAATTAGTAGTTTGGACTCAAATGGTTAAGAAAAGTGGCTATAGGGACTTGGGGCGTTAAACATTTTGATTTTGGACACAACTGGTTAAAACCCTCAAACATAGAGACTCAAAAAGTAATTTACTCTTTAATTAAACTTGTTACTATGTGGACTAAATGTGGCTCTTTTGTTTGCATCCCTAAGTTGAACCTAAGGCCGAGTAAATTTAGGAGTTCAAATTTAAAAAGAGTTAGAATTAGAATTGCTAATGAGATATTCAAGATAGGCTTATTAAAAGTTCAAATCAAGTCAAACTTAAATCAGCTCAATGTTACGGAGTAATTCTTTTGACTCACTTGCAATGCGTAGATTGGTTCTGAGTTAAGCCTTTTGGTAAGGTACGGTTATGTTTGACAGCGGAAGTCGTAGACTGCGAGAGCACAAAAACGATTTGTAGTACTTGGTTTACATGACTACAAGAAAAGATGGTTTAATATTGCTTTAAGTTTACAAGTCTTTGAATTACAAGGAACTTGGCTGGTTATAAATGATGTCTATTTATACTACTTATCTAAGATCTAGATAGTTCTTGGCCTAGTACATTCCATACAAAAATCTACTAGGTGAATTCTAGAGAATTCCATCAAAATATCTGGCATTTGTGTTGATTATTTGTTGATCTAGATTCTTTTTTTACTAAGCCCTTTTGGTGATCTTTCTAGGCTATTTCATACAAAATATCTTGATCTTTTCATGATGTTTTAAGGATGTTCTAGAGCCTTCTTAGCTAGAGCATTTGGACTAGAATTTTCAACCCATTCTAGAGTCTTCCACACCCTTGCGAGTAGGTTTAATGAACCAAAACTTTGTAACGTTATTCAGAAAGTTCTAACAGCCCCTAACGCGTCTTGAATAAGCTTATAATGCATTTCTTTGATTAATTAATGAGCTCGGCTTTTATATATCAAGCTTTACTAGCTTGTGAGTTTATTCGAGTCTAATATTTGTACAACTTTTATTTAACATATTAAATATTAATTTACATAATTATTAATGTTTATATATAAATGTATACAAAGAAAGTTGCATAATATATTTTGTGATTTTCAAATTTTATTAGAAATTGAGCTCTAGATTGTGAGTATATTCTAGTCTAATATTTATACAATTTCTATTTAACATAAGTAACTTTTCTATGCATATAGTGTTGTACTACATGCTTTGGGTGCTTTTCAAAAAAAAAAGGTTGAACTTTTAGTTTTAACCTAAATCTTTAAATCTTTTACAATTTTAACTTTACAAAATTGTAACATTTTACTTTAAAGTCAAAATTTTCTTATTTTACAATTTAACTTTACAACTTTTTTACATTCAACTTTTTTCTCTTATACTTTTCATCTTTCGCAAATTTTCGTTTTAAGTTTCGTACTAAATTTTGTGAGTTACCACAGAGCAACGTGTGTGTGGTTCAACGTTTTTACGTTTCGTTCATAATTTTGGAACATCCATGTGTAGTTCAAGGTTTTACATCTATTGTTTTTCATTTCATTGGTTTGTCGCAACGCGTGAGTCATTGATCGACTTTGTTATTTTTTATATGTCCTTGTCTTTCGGTTTCTTGCAATTTTAACCTCACAAAAAATAATTTTTTACCTTTTTAACCCAAAACTGTTTATATTTTGGAATTAAACCTCATAACGTTTTTACTTTCAACTTTGATCTCCTATACTTTTCATCCATCCCAAATTTTCGTTTACGTTTCGTACTAAATTATGCGAGTTAACACGGCGCAACATGCGTGTGTGATTCAACCTTTATACGTTTTGTTCATAATTTTGCGAGTTAACACGACGCAACTCCCATGTGTTGTTCAATGTTTTTAGGTCTATTTTTCTCATTTGACAGGTTCGTCGCAACACATGGATCCTAGATTGACTTAGTTATTTTTTTAAATGTTCTACATTTCGGTCCATCGCTTCGTTTTAACATGCCACAACTTCAACGTTGATGGTTGCTGACGGTTATGTGGCATTGGTGCTATTTGACATATGCTTTTACGCCCCCGCAGCAACGCGCGGGTACTTAATTCTAGTTAAATATTAATTTACATAATTATTAAAATTATATATATGTATATATAGGGTAGGGTTATTGTAAAAATGGTGTTTTGGGAAAAGTGTAAGAAAGAATCTACACCATTTGATCTATAATCTAATGGTTGAGATTATAATGGCAAAATTGTAAATAATGTTTACCACTAAAATAATTAATTTTCTAGATTAAGGGTATAAAGGTAAATTTAACATTTTTAAATTTAGAAACCACATGCAAGTTCCCCCTTCTTTTTTAAACGTCAATAATTTTTTATACGTAACTCTTTTAAAAAAATACACTATAATAACGAGTGTTTTTTTATCTTTAATATGAGTACCATATTGTTATACTTATATAGAGAGAAAAAATTATGTTTCGATCGGATGTTTTAGTCCATGGTGTTTTGTCTATGTTCATACAATGGTGTTTTAATTGTATTGTTATCCAAGGCGTTGTGTTTTACAGATAAACACCATGAACGTATATAAGACACCATAACATTGCAAATAATGAATTATGATTCAAGTCATGGTGTTTTAATATCTAGAGTCTGTAACATTGTATTGTATTGTGATTACAGTCATGGTGTTTTAACATCTGGAATAGCAATAGAATCATTCTAGATGTTAAAACACCGCGACTGTATTATGATTCATTTCATGGTTTTTTTAGAATTTGTATGGTGTTTTATACCTGCAAAAATGACAAAAATCATTCTAGATGTTAGAACACCATGGCTGTATTACGATTCAAGTTGTGGTGTTTTCTAGAATTCGTATGGTGTTTTATACGAACTGATGATTCAAAAAAAAAATAAGAACTGATGATTCAAAAAAATACGAACAGTAATTTCCTTCGATCTCTATGAATCAGACATAATGATTTATAAAATCTCTGAGTTAGTATATAAAACGGAATTTCTAGATCTTTATAAAAAAATAGGGTTATTGGATTTTATCACCCTTAACTATTGGCTATTGGCCACTGCCACCCCCAACTATCACTTTGACGTCCGCCACCCCCAACTTAACACTTAGTGAGTTCTGTCACCAAGTCGTTAACTGATCACTAACTTTTGATCATGTTACTATACATTTGGGGTGTCCTAAGATCCCTAAAACCTTACTAAGATCCCTATGACACCCCCAAAAGTATAGTAACGGGATCTAAAGTTAGTGATCAGTTAACGATGTGGTGACAGAACACACTAAGTGTTAAGTTGGGGGTGACGGACGTCAAAGTGATAGTTGGGGGTGGCAGCGGACAATAGCCAATAGTTTGAGATGATAAAATCCAATAACCCTAAAAAATAAAACTATATCACTAACCTAAAATAACTCACTGGAGGTTACAAAGATTATTTTATCAATTAATTAAACTTTGAAGTAAATTACATTATTACCTTTTTTAATTAATAAAATTGAAGGACACATGTCAACACCATATTATTTCCTACACTTCTTACACTATTAACCATTTTTACATGATCCTTAATCTGTATATATATATATATATACTAGGTTAGAACCCCGTGTGTTACACGGGTTGAAAAAATATAATTATATATATTAAATAATAATTATATATACTAAGTAATAAAAAATATATCTTTCAAAAAAAATAATGTATTGCACATGCTGAATAAAACTGTAGCAAAGTTAAAGAAAAGTTACATATACATCAATAAAAACACGACATGTGGATTAGTATATATTAGTTACCATTAAAAGCTCTTTTTAACATATAATAATAATAATAATAATAATAATAATAATAATAATAATAATAATAATAATAATAATAATAATAATAATAAAAGATAAGGATAAGATTAGTGATATTTATGTATTAATTAATAAACAAAATTAAAATAAAATATAAGTAAAATTGTGAGGTTAAAGGAGGAAATGACATGTAACGTTAATTGAAAATAAATGTAATGTTATATACTTAGTAATATAAAAGTTGTGTCTTTAAAAACCCGTGTATTACACGGGCTGTATAAAATATAATGTCATCTCTTACCACGTTTCTTACCGTCCAATCACATTAAATATTTGATTTTTTTAGAAATCACTCATAAAAACAATTATCATCATTATAGCACATTAAATATTCGATTATTTTGAGAAATCACTCATAAAAACAATTATCATTATTAATCTTTGTTTTTTTTAATATTTTAACTAACATAATAAAAAATATAAGTTTATTTAAAAGATTAATAATTAATCTTATATTAAGTTTATTTAGTTAATGATACAATAATTATCTTTAATTAAAAATAAGTATCTATTGTTAAACGATTCTAATATATTATATTGAGAATTACGTTTTAAATTTGTTATTGTTCTATTCTTATCATTAATTAATATCTTCATAAAATGACTATCTTTAATTATAAAAAATAAGTATCTATAATTAAGTAGAAGAATGAGTCGGGAAAATAAATAAATAGATAGCTCCAACAGTTTCTTCTATTATATGGTATAGAAAATATAGATATAAATTTAAGGGACAATTGTATATACCCCCTATAAAAGTTATTTATTGCGTATTTACCCATACCCCAAATAAAATTGCATTTATCCCCCACCCCCCCTATTAAAACAAATTGTCAATTTATCCATTTTGATTTTATTCATTAAAAGTAAAGTAGAGAATGACTATTTTACTCTTATTTGTATTAAAATTAAAAATCTATTAATTTTTTTCATTAAAAATTATAAAATCTATTAATTTTTCATATTTATCTAAGTTTTTCTAAATCTTTTTCTACTTTGTTTTTGTTTTTTTTATTGTTTCGCTAATGCGTTTCTTTATTTTTCTTTCGTATGTGTAATCCACTCTTCTTCATAAAAAGTCTGTCATTTTGTTCGATCCCTCATTTTGCAAGTTTCATAACTAAAATTCGTATCTTTTGAAATAAAAATTTCATGTCGCAGGCCTCATGATTCAATCTATAAAAATCACATTCCTGAGTCCAAAACAATCTCGATGATTCTAATTTCGAATGCTTCCTCCATAATCGATGTATTAAAAGTGAAATCTCATGTTCAGTCAACTCAATCTGAGAAAGAACAAAGTTATGAAATATTCAATTCACACTCGATTAAGAACATGAAGAGTTAATTGGACGTAATGGCCTAGATGGAAACTTAGAATGGGAGTGAACTTTAGAATTTAATTTGTTGCTTGATAGGGTTTGTTTTAAGGTTATTTTTGTCATTGTGTGAAGTTTCATTAAATAAGGGGATATATGTAATTTTAGTTTTGAGTTGGATAAATATGCAATTAGGGGTTTTTTTTATAAGGATTATATGCAATTCTCCCTAAATTTAATACGGGTTTTTTTATAAGGAGATATATGCAATTCTCCCTAAATTTAATACGGGTTTTTTATAAGGAGATATATGCAATTCTCCCTAAATTTAATACATGTTTTTTTATAAGGAGATATATGCAATTCTCCCTATAAATTTAATACGTTTAGAATTTGAGTATAAGGCTATAGGGTGTGGTCATGACCCTCATGACCATCATAACCCTCCACGTCAGTGTTATATCACCCACCTCTAATCCACCATTCAAAACCAATACCCTAAGGGGGTGGTCATGACCCAAACCATTATCCCCTTATTTATTTTAATTTATCTTTGTCTAAAGGAAAATGAAATGATTTCTTGAAAAATGGAAAGGATGACCATGATTGCCAATATATGCAAACCATGGTGGATCATGCAAGAGGTGGTGTAGCCTTCCATTCATGTTTCTACATGGCGAATCATGTCCCAACTATGACCCCTACACCTTTTAGCCTACGTAGTTTCTTCCCGTATTTAAAATCTATTATTTTCTTTTGTAATCACCCTCAATTAATTCAAATATTATGTTTTCCTATGTCATACCAAATTAACAGTTTTAATATTATAATTATAATCGTTTATTTATAAATAATCTAAAGCTAATACTATTTAAACATTTTAATATATTATCTACAAAATACACGTTCATCAATATCAATGAATTTTATCTACCTAAACATTTTAAATATAATATTTATTCAATAGTTATATCAACTAATCTATCTATACCATATAAAGAGATCTTTATATAACTTTTTAAACATAATATTTATTCGATCATAATTCTTGAATATTTGCATGACTATCTTTAATAATAAAAGTAAGTATTTATAATTAAATATGAGAGAGAAGCGGGAACACAAATAAATAGATAAGATAATTAATAAATTATTATCAGTTATCTTTGTCTTTTATCATTAAAATCTCTTCTAAAATTTTAAATCTAATATTATCAGTAATTGACTTTTCATAATAAATATTTAGAAAAATAAATAATAAATATTTAGAAAAATAGTTAAAACTGCCTCATAGAACGCCATGTGTCCCTAACATGGTTTCTTTTCTTATATGTATAGATATGTATAACAAAAATAGTTACATAATATATTTGTGATTTTCAAATGTTTTTAGAAATTGATCTTTAAACGAGCCAAACCAAATCCCTAAAAACGTAAAAATAGAGCTTATAAACAAGCCAAACTCAGCCTCACATAAATTATATATTGAGCTCTTCTCGTTTACACTCTTAGTTATAAAGCAAATAAAATGCATAAAGTCAATTCTATGCTAGATGAATCAGCTAGTAGGGGTGTTAAGAAAAAACCGTAACCAAATAAAAACCGTAAACCGAACCGTAACTATAACTGAATACACCGTTCCGAACTAGAAATTCGGTTTTTGGTTTGGTTTCTAACCGAAACCGAATTGTGAATTTGGTTTTTGGTTAGGTTTTTGGATCCACGTTTTTTTATTTGGTTTATTCGGTTATTTGGATAACCGAATAAACCGTCAATTTAATTAATTATTAAATAAAAATAATAATGTTTAATAAACTATATAAAATTTATTAGTCCAAAATACTAAGTCTAATATCCAAGTATATGTATCTCAATGATTTGAAGATTATTTATATTTTGTGCCATTAGACTTGTTGACTATTTATAATTTCTACTATCTATGTTTTAAGTTTTAATTTTGTGGTTGTGTGTACGATTATTTATGGATATGTTTGTTTTATTTTGCTATGTCTTTTATTTATATATTGTTAGGTTTGAATTAGTTGATGATTTGATGTTCGGAAGTTAGAACACAAACATAAATATAAATTAGGAAAAAAAGTACTTAGTTACAATTTGGTTAAATTTGGTTGAATTTGGTTTCTAACCGAAACCAAACCAAACCAAATTGAATTTGGTTTGTTTTGGTTTGCATATTGCTAATTTGGTTTGGTTTGGTTTTTGGTTTGGGGTATAAAATTTTGAAAACCAAATAAACCATAAACCAAACCCATGAACACCCCTATTAGCTAGGCCAGTTAAAGAGCAAAAACTGTAATTGGGTCATGCAAAATAAAGCAAAACATGCCCCTGCAAGTTCTGGCCGACGAGAATTCAGAAACAATCGATAAGACATGTAATTCTCGAAGCAAGTCCTTTGTTACTATGGTGCTTCCATGAAAGTTAGTCAATTAAATCGAAATTCAAACCATCGAATAGTTGCGCATTACTGTCTACTACCAGAATATCAACAACACATGAATATGATTTAATTATGTGACACAATAAACAAGAGATATTGAACTTGTAAACAAAAACCAAGTGCTAAAAATGCATGTTGTTTTCTCCATCATCACGTTGCACATATTCAGCACCATAACCTGTCTTTCTGTTTTCTCTCCAGCACAAAATACTTCACAAAAAATAAGGTACCCCTGTTCTTGGACCTCTCATCTGATTGTTTTCCTCGGTTTCCGTGAAGAACTTTACCTCTCTCTCCTGTTAGAATCGAAAGTTAATTATCCAAACAAACAAAAAAGATAATATAATTTTTTGATGAAACAAATGTTCAGTTTCATAATAGGCAATTTCATAATACCATAGTCTCGCTGAAGCTCAATATTGAAGCCACATTGCCACAACGATAACAGTAGTTTGGTGCAGACCAAACCTGCATGATAAAGAACATAAAAAAAAAGTGGGTAGCAATAAAATGTGGCAATCTAGACCCAATCAACTAATGAGCCCAAATGGGCTGTGTTTGATCTCAGATAGGTCAAATCAAAAAATAGCTAAAAGCAGAATCGATTGAACATGTTAAGAATTCTCAAAAGTCTATTTTATTGCATACAACCTTCTATGTCTTTGATTCAGTGATTCAGATTACCATTGCAATAATATTGTTTTTGTAATTATACTTTGCACATATTTACAAAAAATTGACAAAAAAGTGTTTATGGGGTTGTGATAAAAAAGGAAACTTACAGTTACAAGTCCTTTATCTTGAAACATATACTTTAAACCTTCTTGGACAAGTTGGTGGGCCCGGCATACCAAATCAAGCTTGTTGATGTGGTTGAACTGAAACATAAATCATGTAAAAGGTCACTAACTAGTAACTACCTTGAAAAGATAAGGATAAATTTTACATTTTTCATCGTAACTTATCACACGTCACAACTTTACAAAAAAAAAAAAAAAAAACCATTGCGATTGTAAAATGCAAACATTGTAATGACTTTTGTTTGTTGCCACCAAATTTCACTTCATTAAAAACAATAATAGTAACTTGTTGACTTTTGATCAAAACACAATCATTGTTCTTGTAAAGTGTAAGGGGTGTTTGGTGTGAGTTTTGAAATTATTAAGTGATATTTAATAATAAAATAAAATGTAAAACAGAACATAGAAAATAGTGATAAGAAGCACTTATGCTGTTTAAAATTGTAACAGATAATAAAACAACTAATAAGGGCATTTTTGTGAAAGAAAAAAAAAACTGGTTATGGTTACAAGCATTTTTTTCCTTATTTTTACCTCAGATGTAACTCTGGATCCAAAAAGCCATCCGGCCCCACGAGGACTCACAGCCCACGTTTCAATGTCTTCAGGGTCACTCCACATCAGATCACAGAACGGTCCTTCATGTGGGATCTCACAGTTCCGTTCAATAACTCTAATCTGAAAAACGGTGTTATAAAAAACGAGCAACAAAAAATAACCCGACAAGAAACTTGGATGGAAAGTAAATTGTAGACTTGTAGCCACCACATGAAGACGAAACATACAAGAGTTATATAGTCAAACCTGATCAACAGTCCTAACGTCGGGTGAGAGGCCACCATGGACACATAATACCTATCAAACAATACCAGCATATTAAAATGATACATATATACATTAATACTTACATACATACATACATAGGTGTGTATCAGACTATCAGTGTATGTGTCTTGTGTACGAAATAACAGAGAAAGTGGGGCATACGGTTCCATCTATTATAGCTGACAATGTTAGATAATCAAAAACGTCTGTGCAATATCTCCATGCATTAGCATTCCCATACTTTCTTTGGCATTCATCATAGAACCCATAGACCTACAACAGTAATACAAAGTAAACAAAACTGTCATTCTAGAAGTGTGCAAAAAATGTTGGCCTGAGAATGGTACCAAATAACTAAAATGTAATACAAAGTATACACATATATTATTATTCTACTTTCCAAACATAGATAACATAAGGAATTTCAGAGTTATATACCCTAGTTAGTAGCCACGCAAGCAACACTTTTGCATATCAATAATACAAAATTAAATTATGCTGCATGTTACCTGCGTTAATTGCCTGCTTTCATGGTTGCCCCGAAGAAGAGTAATGTTTGCAGGGTATCTGCCAGCACATGTAAGCCAATTAATTATATAAATTATAGATAACAAAAAAGTTACTTAAAAATCTTGTAACCGACCGCACATATAAACATGAACAAGACATAGTGAATCACCAATTTGTTACTTGATTAATTTTAAAAATATTCCAATTCAGGCCTTACCTAAACTTTCTAGAATAAGTTGAAGCACTCATCTCAAATAAAAAACAATAATGTTATCTGAAACTCGAAGTCTATTTTTGAGACACGACTAAAATTTAATAATTGCAACTTGAAACTTGAAATGTCAAGTTTTGTATTAGCAAATGGATCCATGATCTTTAACCCTTAATATGAACCTAATTTTCTTCAGCCGCATAATGAAAATTTGCTAACAATCCATGTAACAGTGGTTTTTAAAATTTTATTTCCTTTTTAATGTAATTTCCACCACTGAATGCAGTCTACTATGCACATAAGTTGCATTACATCAAAAAGTTTATGCCTCTTAATAATGGTTATTATTTTAATCACAGTTTATTGAATATATGAAACTGAATAAACTGTAACAGGTATATGCAAATGAGTGTGAATGTATGCATGATTGTAAAAAGAGGGTCGATACCCTTTTTATACAATATAACTACCTTGCTTTTAGAAGCAAAAGTATTGTGAAAACTTCCAAACTGTTGTAACCACGATCAACAAAATCCCCCTGCAAGAAGCACAATAAACATCTAGAATGAATATAAAGCTGAACAATTTAAACTAGAGCATAAACAATAAATGTGCAGAATTGTTTATAGTAATAGATTAAAAATTACCATAAAGATGTAATTTGTCTCTGGTACATGACCTCCAGTCTGAAAAAGCTTCATTAAATCATGAAACTGACCATGAATATCACCACAAACAGTAACCGGACTATTGACTGGCTGAACATTTGACTCCTCGATCAAGATATCTTTTACCTGGAAGCAAAATAATTAATTTTAAACTTTTAAAAAATAATAATCTCAGTTTTTACGGGTTTCTTCGATTTACTTTTGCTATTTATGGCGTTTAATTAATGTCTACATGTAATATTAGGCAGCCTATGATAATTACAAGCAAGAATCCTCCAACCAACAAAAAAGTAAACCATCGAAAATCTTGAATTAAATGGAAGGTTTTAAGTAATGCACAATAAAAACGAATTATTAGTTATGAAGCATTAAGCAACATCCCATGTACCAAACAGTTTCTAGCATTGAAATGCATATGAACACAGACGTCCGGCTCACAAAAACTTGAAACTAAGTCACTAGTACTACCATAACAAAAATTAGGGTTCTGATAAAATAAAACACACACAAAACAAACAAAGCAGTAAAGAACAAGAATTTACATGGTTCGATAGGTGTGACCTACGTCCACAGGGGCAGCTAGGGCTTTATTTATTGAGTGATAACATCCCAACCCAACAGGTTCTTATATACATACCTGAAGTCATACATAAGCTTTACACATAGTTGTCAATAGCGGCTATAGCACGCTACGTATAGGTCATACGTGGCTATATAGTATATAGCGATAAATTGGAACATTTTTTTCTCATCTCCACTGCTCGATACCTCAGGTTTGGTCTTATAACATGTGTCTTTCTGTATTTTCTTCATCTCCATCCACTGCTCGATAAAAGGTACTTTTTTGTTTATTTTATCGCTATCGCCAAACATGAAATAGCAGGCCCTATTTCGTCGCTATAGACCGCTATTGGCAACTATGGCTCTACATCAAAGCATACCATAACCAATCTTATCATGTTACTTTACCATATAATACTCACCAACCTATAAATGTTCCAACTGAACATCATTCAAGTAACAAAAACTAAAAATGAAAGTAAATAGTCATTTCCTGTTACAAATCTTAAACTCAATAACAACATTTACACAAAATCAACATAGATCTTAATAAAGCATCTTGTCACAAACAGCAACCAAAATTAGGGTTTCCATTTCACTCAACTCATACAAAAAATCTCAAACCAAACAAATAGAATAAAAAATCAGTCAAATCACAACCCTAAACCGAGCCCTAATAAATCCAAACACAATACAGAAGCAAATTGAGATAGATAAGGTGAAAAAAGGCGTACGTATTCGCAAAAGAGCTGCAATTCGTCTTCGGACAAGTGCTGGCCCTCTTTGACCTTAGATATCCACAGATCCAAATCCATTGGTGGAATTGGGAATGTTTGTGTGTGAGATTACACGTTGGGTGTGTGTAATTCGGGGTTTGTGAATCACCGATCGGTGAGTCTGAGGACGGAGAAACAGAGACGGCCGACGGAAGTAGTTTTTTTTTGGTTGGGTATGGGTTGGGTAGGTGCAGTTTCCCCTGATATATGATATCCCTAGTTCTCTTCTATGCTCTTTGATTCAACATTTTTCATAACTCCATTTATTATTTATTTATTTTATAATATAATTTTATAATATAATATAAATATAAATAGAAAGATAGGGTTGCGTTAAACATCGTTATTTTTTCGTTATAGTTGTCTTTCGTTTGACGTTAACGAAATCTACTTTGTCAATTGACTCAATTTCATATGAAGTTGTTGAGATTGTTGCTTTCGACTATGATTATGTTGATCGAGTGTAGATAGCAGTTGGCGGGAAACACATTTGTTTCGTGTTGATGTTTCTTCATTTTATAATTTTATAATAATTTATTTATAACTAGCAATAAGACCCGCGCGCGTTGCGGCGCGAGTAAATCGCAAACATCAAATGAATTAGTCCAAACGTTATGTGATGCGATAACCATATAAAAACACGTGTTTAGAAGTAATCGATTGAACTCAATGTAACCTATATAAACAACGTGATTGGATCAAAAATTCAAAACATAAGGTAAATCAAATTTATACCGTACAATCATAACGTATTACATGTGACCCTAGTCGTACATAGAAAATGTAACATGTATAATGGAAAAGTTGACACGTATACTCAAAAGAGATTAATTAGAGCTTTTAAAAAAGGGAAAAAAGAAACCACAATTTGACTCCACTCCGATCGAAACAAAATTTACAAAACATTCATAAAATAATCACGAAAACATATTATATTTGACTTGACTCCTTCCCCTAAAAAGTTTATGTTGAAACGTACACTAACTCGAATTTATACCAAAACGTACATCAAAATGTGCACGAAAAAAATGGGTTTTTTTGTTAAATGAAAACGTATTATATTTAACCTGAATCGTTTCCAGGAAAAGTTTACATCGAAATGTAAAGCAAATCGAATTTATACTAACATGTACACAAAAATATGCACGTAAAAAAATTAGTTTTTCTTAAGTAAAGGGGTATAATGATAAACTTGAAACAAATTATTAGTAATAACTTAATAGGTTAAATACGTTCTTAAAATCGTGACAAGTAGCACTAATGCCACACCACTGATAACGACCACCAACATTAGAACAACTCGTAAAAAAAAAGTAAAAAAAAATAACATCGAACGAAAAACAGACGTAAAATTGTTGAACCACGCACGTCCGTTGCGACGTGTTAATGCGAAGAAATTAGCCATTAACGTTAAACATTGAAAATAATAACTAAGTCGATCTAGGACCCACACGTTGCAACGAATTTGTTAAACGAAGAAAAATAGAAGCGTTGTGACTGGTCTGTCAAACGGGAACAAACAAACGAAAAACGGTTGAGTCTCACACGCACGTTGCGGCGTGTTGACTCGCAAAATTTAGAACGAAACGTAAAACGAAAAACTTGCGAAATATGAAAAGTATGGGGGGACGAAAGTTAAAAATAAAAAGTGTTGGGGTTAAATTGTAAAAGATGAAAAGCTTTGGGTTAAAAATAAAAAAAAATGTCAAAGGGGGTTAAATGCAAAAGATAAAAACCTTTGGGTTAAAAATGAAAAATACAAAAACTTTTTTGAAAAACTTCCAATGCATAGGTTACAACAATGTAGAGCAACAAAATGTTGCTAATTTATATTTTGTAAATATAATATAAATATAAATAGAAAGATAGTGTTGCGTTAAACATCGTTATTTTTTCGTTATAGTTGTATTTCGTTTGACGTTAACGAAATTTACTGCATCAATTGACTCTATTTCATATGAAGTTGTTGAGATTGTTGCTTTCAACTATGATTATGTTGATCGAGTGTAGATAGCAGTTGGCGGGAAACACATTTGTTTCGTGTTGATGTTTCTTCGTGGTGGATGGGTAAACTCGTATTTTTTTTCACATGTGATGTAGCGCTATGTGTTCCATAAAAGCATCTAGAGAAATGTGATGGTTGTTACTTGTTAAGAAACTCGTCATTAAACGAATATACATATAAACCATGTCTACTAAAGTATCATTTCCAAATTCGTAGATGATTGATTTGTAATGATTTATAATGTTTTTTAGTTGAGACCTATCTTGTTTTGTGTTGTACGAGATCTAAAGGTATGTAAATATGTAATGTGTAATGTACGAAAAATGTTATGGTTTTAAGATTTATTGAGAAAAAAGATTAAAGCATAATAAAAAAAGTTACAGAACTAAAATGCTAATTAAACAAGTTATCAAACAATACATATGATTTATGCTTATACGTAACATTTTTTATTTGGTTGTATACGAGGGATGCCTTAGCATGTTAATTTGGTTTTAGGTGATTTAAGAAGAAACGGGGTCTTCATACGGTGTTCATTGCCTAGAAAAGACATACGCCAGTGTACCTCGTAGACTGATTTGAGATAGTTTGGAGGGTAGAGGGGTTCATGGGAAGTATGTAAACTTAATAATGGATATGTATGATATAACTAAAACTAATGTGCGTTAGCTAGTAAGGGATACAAATTCCTTGTCTGTGGAGGTTGGCCTCCACCAAGGGTCTGTGTCGAGCCCGTCTTTTAGCAGCTGTCGTGGATGAGTTATCTAAGTTAATTCATGAGATTGTTATATGGTGCATGCGTTTTGCGGATGATATTGTGTTGGTTGCAGAGACTAAAAAGTGCCTAAATGTAAGGTTAGAGGAGTGGCGGGGAACTTTAGAGACCAAGGGTTAACGATTAGTCGCTTCAAGATTTAGTATCTTTATCAATGAGAGCCTCGGAACGAAACTAACACTATTCCAAAGTGATCGAAAATTCCTTTGAGTTTGGGAAGCATGCTTCGGCCTAATAGGTAGAATACTCTCGCCGAAATTTCGATTAACGATATTCACTCTTCCGGTTACTACATGTCCCAAGTCAAACGAAAGTTTGAGACTTTGGCGAGATTAAAAATCAAAGAGGGGACTAGTTATCAAGATGCGGGTTTCACCCCTAACTTGACAACGTCGTTCCATAAGTGAGGTTAGTAGTTACCGAACGAGATTGTTATTGTTGTAAATTCTTTTCCACAAAATCAAAGTAAAATAACGAATGATTTGGTAATTCTTTATAAAAAATTGATTAGCTAACGGGTGTTGATTTTTGTGAGAAGTTTGCTTCTACACGATTGTTGAGACTTGTAGGTATTTTCATGTTTGTTGAGGACGACCATTTGCATTAAGGATCGAGGAGCGCATGAAAAATGAGAAAAGCAGGTGCATACGTTTCTTTTTCTTAACTTTGATTATTAATTAGTTCAATATTGTGTATATTTTTTATCGGTGTGAAATTTGGGAAGTTGGTCGTGTCCAGTGGCGGACCTACGTACAGTCGTGGGTGGGCGGGCGCACCCCTTGAAAAAAAATATTTTAGTGTGTTTTTTAGGCAACTTTTGATACATTTTAGACCATAGACCTATTACGAGCACAAGAATGATTAAGGCATTAGGTAAACCTTTTTCTTTTTACACCATTTTATATCATCCTTACCCGAAAATAATCTCTTAGTCGCCAACTTTGAGCCTAAACCTTTCGTTTGACCAACCCATTTAGCCATTGACCCGTTAAGCCTTTTTAATTTTAACCCGAGTGATGAAAATTCGATTTTAGGATTATTTTGTTTTGTAAGTTTGTAATTTATTTCAGTGTTGCAAAAAAATCTGAAAATACCATGAAAATAGTGGGAAATTGTTGTAAAAAAGCACAAAAACAAGTGTTAGTAGTTTAATGAATAAAAGGCGAACTGTTGCCTTGTAATTTGATGTTTTGTAGTTTAGTTTGTCTGGTAGTTGATGTAATAAAACTCAAGTTTTCATCACCTTGGCCACTTTTAAAATATCTCATTCCATACCCTTAGCCTAGCTCCATTACAACCCGAAAAGACCTTTTGACTTGTGCTTTGTTTTCGTGTTAATTTGTGAAGAATGATTGAGTTGCAAGCCTATGCGGATACGTGTTCTAATCGGTTTGAGTGCTTACTTGAAAATTGCTAATGCATTAGCTATATATTAAACTGAGTGGAGAGAGCATTGTAAGGGTGATGTGCTAAAAATGGTCTAATTAAATTAACTAAACTAAACCCTATACTAGACTCTCTAAGTTTTAAATTTATAACTAAGACTCTCTAGACCTAAACCACACAACCGGCAAGTGTACCGGTCAATGTAATATAACCTAAGTAAGTCCGAGTATCGAACCAACGAGACTCTACTGATTACGTAAACTAGAATATATAGACTTGACGGTCTGACACGACTAAATTGATTTTATATTTTGAGGGGGGTTTTATAGAATCCTAATTTGAAATTAAAATAAATTAATTAACTAAAGTAAACAACTAAAACGCGACTTAGACTAGAAGTGAACTCAGTGATGACGAATAACTACCTAGGTTGGAATCCCAATTGTTGTCGTAAAGATTTCTATCGGATGCTAATGTGTTATGGAACCGGGATCTTTAAATGCTAAACCCTAAGAGATACCAAACAGGACTCCCGGCCATTCTCGGGAAGACACCTATGTGTTAGTGCATTTATGTCTATCGCCTTCGTCAATCCGAGCCGTAGCGAGAAACAGAAGAAAATGAGTCGTTATGATATAATATCTAGACAAAAGGCAAGGTGGCAATATTGTAATTAATGAGAAATCTCATTAAAAGCCAAGGCCTATAAATATGAGCTTTATGTTTAGATTAGAGACTTTTAGCTCATTTGTGTTTAGGAGAACTCTAGATCTAGAGAGAGAATCTAGAGAGAGAAAGTGATTCAAGGTGCTTGTTCTTGTTAGATTTTTAATAGAATCACGTTTATATTACATCGTGTGTGTTAGGTCGCGTTCGTGTACGGATTCCGCACGTCATACGTTCGTTTAGCAATCGTTTCGGAGTCAAAACCGGTCCTACAAGTGGTATCAGAGCAGGAGCGCGATTGTACTGATCTATCACACATTTCCGCGCAGAAAATCATCAGATTTCAGATCCGAATTGCATCACTTCTTCATCTTTTTCATATTTTTCACGTTTTTCACTGATTTTCGTCAAATTGAACGGGTTTTTACGGTCCAAATCGTCTGATTTTTTGATATGTTGTGCGAAAACACCTGATCTATAACCCTACCAAGTTTCAGATCCTAATTCCTAGCCGTTTAGGAGAAATCTGAGTTTTTGTGTCCGACATCGCGTGAAATCAGCTTGGTTCCGTTTGAAACTGACACTTCCGTTTGAAAATGACACATTCCGTTTGAAAATGACACATTCCGTTTGAAAACAGCCTCGTTTCGTTTGAACAACACCATCCCGTTTGAACATCACCATACCGTTTGAACGATCGTTTGAAATGGGGCTCCCGTTTGAACCTATAGTTTGAAGTGGTCCTCTAGTTTGAAGAATACACCTTCCGTTTGAGGGTGTGTTCCATTTGAGGGTGTGTATTAGTTTGAAAATTGTGAAACAGTTTACGAGATTGTCAGAATATTGGGATAAGATAATCACGTGTTTTTGTGTCAGTTTGCATGTGAAGTGATAAGTTTGTCGGCCATTTTAAATATAGAATCAGTTTGATCATAATTCAAAATATCACGTGAATCTAAAGGTTGTTCGGTCCAATAAAATTAATTGCATAACCTGTATTGCATGTGAAACAAATCGGTGTACATGTGAATTGAATTGTCAGATCATATTAATCGGACAAATAGAAACTTAACATTGAAAAAGTATCACGTGAATGTATCAGTCCATTTATTACATAATATAGAGGGCCAATCATATTTTGAACATTTAAAAAGTTGTCGGTCACATTTAAAAAGAAGGTCCAATTTAAATCGAGTCTTAATACAAGTGAGCAGCTCATGTGAATGTCAATTAAAGGTCCAAATTAAATTGAAATTAGATATTGTTGACCCAATTTTCAACAGCCCACTACTTGTTATCAGTCCATGTGATTGTGTTTGGCCCAAGACATTAATTGATCTTACATTGTTGACAGTATCAATTAAACATTCAGATTTGCATGTGATGTATTAAAAAGTATGTCGTTCATTAATTGCATGTGATATCATAACTGAAGTTTGTATATTTGAAAAGTGTTTGTCGTTTTGTGCTATACTTTGGTTAGCTACCCGATTGGACAAAGTCATTATATTTCATTAAAAAGTTTGACCCTGTTGACTTACCCGATCAGGTCACAATCTGTTTCAAAGGATTTTATTTGTTCAAGTTTAAAGTGCAACAAATCGAGTGGCAATCCAAACGGATTACCACCCGATCCTAATCATTTCATTTGTTGTTGTGATTCAGGTCAAAGCGTCGGATACTCGTCCAAGCGGATCCCCACCCGATCCATTGTTACATATTCATTTTTTTGACTTTTGTTGATTTACTCGATTGGATATTCGTCCTATTCAGCAGTTTGATAATTTTTAAAATCTAATCACTGTTGTTTGTTCGTTTCAAGGTGATTCAAGAAGATAGTATCATGGCTGAAATCAAAGTGAAAACCAGAGAAGAGATTCTGGAAGAAAAGACTTACAGAGAAAGAAATGTTGTTTTAAACAGAATGGATGACATGCAAGAAGAGTATGAGAGTGCAGTGAGCAACAAAAGATGGGATAAAAAGAGAGAGTGCTACTTCAACAGAGAAGGAGAACCAGTTGTTCCAAAGAAAGACATAATCTTGATGATGTTCTTCTCATAATTCCTTTGAGAGCCGAATACTATAGAAATGTGATGAAAGATGACACATATGCTAAAAGGCATGAAAAGGAGATCTGATATGCCATGACATCGTGTCTAAGAAAAAGGGATGAAGAGAGAATGAAGAAGAATGTTGAAGAAATTGTGAACAATCTGAAGAAGGTTGCTGAAGAGGTTAAAGCAGAAGCTGTTGAAGTTGAGGTTGTGAAGGAAATCAAAAGTGAAGAAGTTGAGGTGAATGAAGAGGTTAAGAAAGCTGTTACTGAAGAACAGCAAATTGGAGAAGATGTGAAGAAAGCAGAAGAAGAAGTAAAGAATGAGAATTTGGAAACTGATAATGTTGGTGATGAAGTCGGTGTTGAAGAAAAGCAAGATGATGCTGATCAGAAGTAAACTGAGGCAACTGCATCAAACACCGAAGTGCCAATCACTGAGGTACATTCTGATTCTGAAATCTTAAAAACGATTGATCAGTGCAAGAAATGCATGGAACCGTGCAGAGCTTGTACTGAAAAAGATGAGCAATTCAGAACAAGAGATTTTGAATTCACTAAAATTGAAAACATTTTTAAAGAAAAATGCAAAGAAATGCTAGAAAAAGAAAAAGTTTTAAAAGAAAATGATGAAAAACTTTCAGAAAAATGTAAAAAGTTAGAAACAGAAAATGAAGTTTTGAAAGAAAATGTTTCTAAAATGACAGAAGAATGTTCACAAAAAGAAATTGCTTGTCAAGAAATGAAGAAAGAATATGACTCAATGAAATTAGCATATCATATTACGAAAGAATCATACGAAAAAGTGAAAGATGAAATGAAATATGCTCAATCAAGAATGAATTATCTTTCTGAAACAACTAAAGAACTTAAACGAATGTATTCAATAAAACAAGATGTTGTTAATTCCTATATTGAGGATGTTGCTAAGCTAAAGCGACAGATTGCTGATCTAGAACAGGATAACAACAAGTTAAAAAGTTATCACGTGTCGTCATATATGCTTGAACGAATTTTCAATATAAAACCGGGAGATGGTGAGTCTGAGCAAAACAAGAAAGGCATTGGCTCAGAGTTTCATCAAGTTCCACCACCGGAAAAGTTTGCATTTTATGATGAGGAAAAGGTCGAAAAAGCTTTCAACATGGTAGACCAATTGCCAGACAACATTGACATAATCTATTCCAAATCTGATGATTCTCATGATTCAGAGGTGGTAGGTAAAGTCGTTGAAAGTGTGTTGAAAGAAGAGTCGGTTGATACAGGTAAATCTGAATCACAGGATGAAGATGAAGGAAATCTTCATGATGGTTATCTGAAAAACACAAAATCCGAGGAAAGTTTGAATGATGATTCAAAAGGATTGGTTTATACCATGATTGGATCGGACAAATTGTTCTTAGATGTTGTATTCCCGATTCAAAATGTGATTTCAGAAAAGGTTAATAAAGTTTTCAAAATGGTTGAGATTGAGAAGTCTGAGATTTCAAAGTTTGTTGGTAAGAGTCTTAAAGGTTCGTATAACAAACCTGGTTACAAGAAGAAAAACATGAAGGCTGGGTTGGGTTATAAGAAGAAACAGAATCGAAACAAAAATGAAACGCCAAATTATCAGGCAAAAATGAGTTTTGTTCAAGGAGACAGTTTAGCAAAAGAAAAAGAACTCAAAATGAGACAGTCTAATGATGAGTTCTTTGCTAAAAAGAAAAAGCAACAACCACAGGTCAAAGATGTGTCCATGAGAACATGTTTCAAATGTGATCAAAAAGGACATCTTGCACGCAAGTGTCCAAATCTAAAACCTGTGGATGTTGACAAAAAGAAGATTGATGCTGAGAAACAAAAATCTGAGAATGTGAGACAAAGGTCAACCAGATTTGACTCAAAACAAACTTGGAGGTACAACACAAACAAGTTTGTTTCGAACCAAACTTGGAAATCAAAACCGAATAGGTTCGATTCAGAACAGACCTGGAATTCTCATACACCCAGAGTCAGAACAACTCAAAGTTGGAAAACAACTGTTGATATGACAAAACCTCAAGAGTTTTGGAAACCAAAAGTTGTTGATCAAAAACAAAATGTTCAAAAGGAGTCACATTTTTACAAAAGAGGTACTCCAAAAGGTCAAAAATGGAGTATTAAGAAACAAGTGACTTCAGTAAAAGATGAAAAAGTTGAAGTAAAAGTTGAAAAGATTTTTGTTAAAGATGACAAAGAGTTTCTGTCACACCCCGACCACGTGGAACAACCAAACGTAGCGGAAACATCGGGGAGTGTTGTAACAGAATTAATTGTTTCAAATCCATGGCAATTGAAGTTTCGTTTTATTAATCAAACATGAAAGTTTACATTTGTTTTAAACAAGAACCAAAGAGTGCATAACATAAGTTAACAGGTTCTTGTCTCATTTTAAGTCACTAAGGCACAGGTCCGCCTAAGTATGTCTTGATAAGTCCTATGCATCATCTCCTGAAAACACATGTGAAAATAGGTACGTCAGCATAAAAATGCCTGTGAGATACATAGGTTTTGTGAAAATAGGATTCATGACTTATGTTTGAGAAAATGTTTAGTCATGAACCTTGTAATTTGCTTTGTCTTGTAAATCATTTGAAAAACGATAAGATCAGATGATACGTATAAATAAGAGAATAATGTATGGTTAAATGAATAACCATGTAAAATGAGTTTGTATAAGATAAGTTGTTTGTAAATCAATGTCTTGTGAAAAGTATGTTATTTGTATAAAATGTTATATTTCTCAAACTGAAATGATTCAAATAATGATGCAATATGTAATACCATACAAACACTTATATATAGGAAGTACCAGCGGCGTATCCACCATGCTTGTATCATATTACACACGCCTCGTTATTTAATCACTTACTCAACCCAAACTACCAAAGTAAAATGTTCATGTCTAATGTAAATCATGTAATGTGTATCCAAAATGTAAGCATGTGATGAATAACAAATGTACTAAGTATGCAACAAAGGACATACATAGCATAAAGTGTAATGTATAACAATGTACTAAGTACGCACACAATGGGCACACATAGCATAAAATGTAATGTAAAACAATGTACTAAGTACGCACACAATAGGCATACATAGTATGTAATGTAAGGCAATGTACTAAGTACGCACACAATGGGCATACATAGCATAAAATGTAATGAAATCATGTACTATAAATGTACTAATGAACATAGCAGGTATATGATGTGAAAACAGGAAAGCATGAAAGTAACAAGTAGGCACATGTGTTTCACCCCAAAACAGTTTGGAAAGTGTTTCACCCCAAAACAGTTTGGAAAACAGTAAAAGAGGGGTCTATATACTCACTTGAGATTACTCAGAAGTACTAAGATAACCACCAAGCAATGCTAGAGATCACGGAATCAAACGGCACCTAATATAGGTAACTATGTTAATAAACCGGACCTAAATCAGAGGATCGGATAAGATGAGGGTTCGTAAACCAAACGAGTGTGGAGACTCGTGTAATATGGTTTAACAAAGCCTACATACTAAATGAAACCTAACATAAGTGCTTACGACCCATTACGACCCGTTTAGGTAGCTTATGCTACTTTAACGCGTCGTTCGCGTAAAACGCGTTTGGACCGCCTAACTAGTCCTATGACAAGTAGAATATGCCTTAACATGCCTAATATTGTCGCCAAATCAGTTTAGATGTCAAAAGTTATGTCACATATGTTTATAATGAATTTTGGCATCAAGGGGTATTTTGGTAATTTACCTAAGGCATATAAACTACCTATCATACAACTACTTAAACGTCGTGACCATAAGGTATAACCTCGGAAGGTTATTCCCTACCTACTATGGTCACCTAATGTATTTGGTCGGATCCTAATGATCGACCAAATGGGTCGGGTTCAAAGGTATAAGCGATTTATTATATCGCTTACCCTTACGACCCTAGACAACGTGGTAATCAGTAGGCATAGTCACAAGGGACTATAACCATCGTGATTACAATCACGTTGCGAAGTTCAAACGAACTTCGCATTGACCATAAACTGGTCAACGCAGAAAGTCAAACAAAGTTTGACTTTCGGACTCGAAAAGCAATAAAAGAACGAAGGAATACTCACGAAGGGTCCCCGAATGCTAATCGTGATTCAAGTAGCTCAGGTATGAAACAAAGGTCTCAACTTAGAGCTCCTCAAATCAGGATTCTAGTGGGTTTTGAAATGAAGTGGGTTGGGTATTTATAGGATTTCCCGAACCGTTAGGATCATTTCTTGGAAACCGTGATTGAATCTTGTGCGTACACTTGTTGGAAAGTTGTGGTAACTAAAAATGGCCCCTCATGAACTGAAAGGGCAAGTGTGGGTGTGTGGTTGGGAGTTTAACAGCTGTTAACAGGCTGTTAAACATGTTTTACTGATCTGGGAGGCTGACGCGGCCCGCGTCAGGATACACAAAAACTTAGGCGGGCCGCCTGGCCTTGTCTGATCAGAACCAACTTTCAGAAATGACAGTTTTAGTCCCTGTTGTGTTTTAAGGCCATTCCCGACACTTCTAAGGCCCGTAAAGCCAACTTTAAGGCCCTAAAATGATGCCTAAACATTGTGGACATGAAACATGCTCAAAAATATGTCGGACGTTGGTTCGTTTGGTCGTACGAACGCGATGTTCGCTTAATTACGACGGAATGCGCATAAGCGCGAAAAACGATCCAAATTGCGTGACGAATGGATTTTTCTTATGCCAAACACTAAAATAAAATATTACAGTGCTTACATAAATTTTTGGATGTGCGGATGTATTCAGAACGTGAGTTATGCGCAAAAGTGCAAACTTGTCCACTTTTTGACACTTTTAGTCCCTGAATGACCCAAAAGTTTATTTTAGCACACCGAACCCCTCAAAGCCTATTTCTAAGCTATGTTAAGGATATTTATGGTATGTTTAACTTATGTTCACGTTCCGGAATGTCTGTTACAGTTCAAATTGGCATACTTTCGCAGTTTGTCAACTTTAGTCCCTGTAAGCGATTTAACTCGATTTTGCCATACCAAAGCCTTCAAAACTTATTTCTAAGTTATGTAAAGGTTATTTAAGGTATGTTAATCCTATTTCACTATTCCGAAGTGTTCGTTGCATTAAACTGGTTATATCTACGCATTAGAGCGCGTATAACCCTCCAGAAAGCGATTTAAAGCTTGAAATCGAACAAGAGTTGATATGTGCAAACGATACACATATTTTTACAAATCCCAAGTATGAAATACAATATTTCATTGGTTTTGGCATTTGTTTGATGGTTGAAGTGACACAGGTGTCACAGTCTCCCCTACTTTAGGAAATTTCGTCCCGAAATTTAGCTTTAGAGGAAACTTGTGAAGACAGCTGTGACGGTTTCGCTTTCAGACAAATCCATTGAACCCTTAAGTAAAACTATGGGCCATGTTATGATTCTTAGCGAAAATGTCAACCCTCAAAGTGAAGTCCTTGTAGTAACAAAACATGGAGTTTCGAACTACGGGCTGAAAAATGTTTCTTATGAAGACTCATCATAGGAAACTTGGTGTGTGATTGAGATCAGAATTGGGGAGTGTAAGAATAAATGACATTGGTCAAAGTCCAAGACTTCTCCCGTATCATTACTCTTGTCACTGTAGGTCTTAACACATGACAAAACTTCCTGTGGTTTCTGTGCACTGAATTCCATAATTATGTAGGCCTCCATAATTACGTAGTTCCTTGCACAGTCCGCACAGTTCATTTCATAATGCGTATGGGGAAAAAAATCAAACAAATAATCCGGTGGTGATTTAACTTGACTGCAATAGAGTCTCTTTAACTAGGTCACCAAAGGATTAGATCAACGAACAATCTCTTGAACTAGACCACCCGAGGGCCTATTTAACAACATAAACACATGATATATTTAACTGGATTGTTGAACCAATCTATTTAACTTAGATCGACGTAGGATCTCTTTAACTAGACCGCCAGAGGGCCTATTTAACTATATCAACGCATGATATATTTAACTAGATTGTCGAACCAATCTATTTAACTTAGATCGACGTAGGATCTCTTTAACTAGACCACCAGAAGGCCTATTTAACTATATCAACGCGTGATATATTTAACTAGATTGTCGAACCAATCTATTTAACTTAGATCGACGTAGGATCTCTTTAACTAGACCGCCAGAGGGCCTATTTAACTATATCAACGCATGATATATTTAACTAGATTGTCGAACCAATCTATTTAACTTAGATCGACGTAGGATCTCTTTAACTAGACCACCAGAAGGCCTATTTAACTATATCAACGCATGATATATTTAACTAGATTGTCGAACCAATCTATTTAACTTAGATCGACATAGGATCTCTTTAACTAGACCACCAGAGGGCCTATTTAACTAAACTACCCAAGAGGAAAATTCAACTGCATCAACACATGATGTCCTTAGACTTTGGAACAGTACTTTATAATCCAAGGGACTTAACTACAACGTAGAAGTCCATTAAGGATTTAAGATAGTACCTTTTTGAATATCCTACTACGAATCCTTCATATGAAGATAAGAAAGATTCTATGAGGATTTGGATAACGAATATCCACAGTATACAAAAACACAAAAATGCATAAAAGAAAACACAAGCTGCATAAACACATAGTCATATAACCACAAAGATTGTTTATCTAGGTCTTTAATTTGTTAATTAGTTTTGCTAACAGAGCACATGTATTTAAGGCACACTAGGAATCCATCTCGTGGATTTCATTTGGTACTTTAAACATTTTCAAGAATCTATCTATAAAGATAGAATGATCTACCAAAAATTCGATTTTGTTTTCAAGAAAACGCAATATTCGAATTAAGGTACAATAATTTTAGAATATATAGAAATACCCTTAGGTACCCTATTAAGAATTTATAGTGGTACTTTGGGTATTCGTACAGAGTTGTAACTTGCGCCTTGTACTTCGTTTCCTTGGAAGAAACGGGTACTTAGGATTTTTGTGGGAAATCGCAAGAGATTATAAAATGGAAAGATTTTGGGGGGTAATCTGTTCTTCAAGGAATACGGCTCCTTGATTGTCGGTATTGTAGGGGATACGTTGTTTATACATGCCATCACATTTGTACATTGCAATGTAAAATAAAAAAGGTTTATTTATAAACAACAACAACTGTTTCATGGACCTTGACAACAAAAGAAAATAATACATAAGGCTTGATTATTTCTAAACAACATTGTTTTCTAGTTGGTCCGATGCTCATCCCTGCACTGGATTTGCATTAGCAATCTTTGGGCAATTTCTTCAGAAATGGCCCATCTCGCCACAGTTGAAGCAAGGACCTGGTGGACAAGGGGTTAAAGCGTACAAGGGGTTAAAGCATAAACGTTGAAAGTTAGGACTTTTCGGGTAACAATAAAGTTAACCGGGGACTTAACAAAGTGGGTATGTGTTTTAAAGCCCTTATAAATCAATTATGAGGGTTCAAATTGCAAGAAACAAGTGTCTAAACGAAGTTTGAAGAGCCAAGGATCAAAACACAAAAAGCAAAAGTTGAAGATCATGTCAGCTTAGGCCTAGCGCGACGCGAGGCCCATGGGGGGGGGGGGCTTAGCGTCACGCGAGGGGCTGTCTGCTCCGAAATCTTTGGGTTTTTGCCTGCCAATCGCATTCTAATCGACTCTTGAACGAATTGCCTCATCTTGGACGACCCCTAGGCACCCCCTAAGCACTAGGAACACTTGTTAATCGGCTGTGGAGAGTTGTAGACCCAAGTGTCAACAATCTATGGTGAGGAATTCACTATAAAAGGGCCATGAACTTGCAAACATTCTTCACACCTTCCTTCAAGCTTTCTGATCATTCCTGAAGCTCAAGTCTTCTTCCAAGTGATCACTAATCAAGCTTAGGACTTCAGTAAGTTGCTAATCCTTTCTTTAATTAAGTTAGCTTAGTTATTTAGCTAAAAGTCAAACCATCGTAATTACGGTTTGACTTCGAGATTAATTAATAATGGCTCAGTCAAATATCGAATTAAAAGTACCTCTAAGTAGGTAATTATGTGAGTAATAAATCCTCAAAAGGGTCCCCCCTGATTCCCACTCTAACTAGGTCAAATGTCGGGTCAAACTTGTATTTAAAAAGTCAACAGAATGTGTAAATTACAATTTATGCATAATTAGCAATGTAGAACACATACAACCTGTTTGATCATTAATATAACTTGGTAATTATTGTAAGGACATGTCTAAACATGTTCAACCCGACAATTTCCTGTTTAGACCCGGTTCGGAACCGAAAGTCGCATAGTTTGACTTATACTTTGACTTTCAGTTCTGACCCGTTATGGTATGGTTTAGAAATTCCTTAGAGCTTTATTTGGACCAGGTTACATGCTAGTATAACCCTCTGTGATTATACACCTCAGATCATTAGTTATCCAATTAATATGCATGATTCCGTTAATTGCTCATATGTTGACCATTATGCCCTTTCCACCTTAAAATGTGATTTTTGGAAATGTAAAAGGGTAGAAACTTTAATTACTGATATTTAAAATTGTATGCAAAATTTGACATCAGTTTGAGGTGTAGATAAAGAGTTATGCTCGTTAGCGTAAAATGAAAGCTTTATGTTAATTAAACGGCGTAATTAGCATATAGCCTAATTACACCTAATTTAGATATCAAACTTATTACCCACTAATGTAATATATTATTTTGGGATTCTTGAAGATTTTTAATTAATTTTAGGCTGAGCATAACTTATAGTCGTAGGCTTAATCCGGTAATTGTCGGTTTTGCCCTTACGGGCTATAAAATGAGTTTTACATATCTAAAAGACTCCAAACCTTTTGCTACTGATCACATATGATAAATAAATTATTTTAAGCCTTCTGGAAATATAAAAATATCAGATTTATGTATCAAACCCGGAAATGGCCTATAATCGCCTTTTTAAGCTTTTTTAACGCATAGTATGTACTAAAACTATGTTAAACATACAAGAGTTGATACCTACTGATATTTGAGGCAAATTATAATATTTTAACAGTAAGCAAAGGTTGATAAACTCAGACTTCAGTTTTGAGCTTTTCGGCTTATGTGAAATTACCAAAATACCCCTACGGGGCGTAGTTTGGTTATAATTGATCAATTTCACTTATATACTTTAACCTACTGATATAACTTAGTAAATTGAGTATACTTTCTGATTACATCAGGCCTGTAACTCAGGTTGACACTTAAACTCTTTTACAACCTTTTAAATGACCAAACTACCCCTACGGGGCATAGTTTGGGTTCAAATTCGTTTCGGGCATAATAAAAGACATCTTACTGATGTCACAACATATTTGAAGCATATTAACTTAGGAAACCTGTAAATGGCTCTCACTATTACCCGTTACGCTTATTACGCGTCCGGTTCGGTTTATGTAACTAGCTTACATAAACTAGCCTAAACGGGTCAAACCTTCACGGTTTTATCTCAAAATCCAGAATGTGTATGAAATACCCATACTAAACAAGTCTCTGAACTTGTCGGGTCTTAATCACATTCTATCCGGTCTTCGCTTAATCGTGCGTACGAACCGTATCTTTGAAACTAACCGGTCTAAGCCTAAGCTTAATTAAAGACCCGTTAGGATTCTAATTGGTTATTATAAACCTTTGTTCCAGACTAGGAGTACCAGTAAAAGCTACTCGCATTTTGCTTATTGTGAATTATACATTGCTCAGGTAAATACTTTTAACTTATTTTCCCTATACGGGCTTGGGTTACGGTATATAGCATACCGCTTGATCGGGCATCAAATCTTCCATCGTTTGGTGGTTAATTGAATAATTTGATCGGCTCGTTTAAACAGTCTTGTTACTTAAAGCCTTTGGGGGGTTAATGACCATGTCCCGGATATCCTTGGCATCATTTTACGAAATGGCCACGACTTAAGCGCGGGGTGTAGGCGTACACCCTTCAGTGCACAAAAGAATATTGTGGTGTGTCTATTGATCTTTAACCCGGACAAGATCCGGGCTACTGAACGCACAAGGAACATGTAATTCGTTCACAAGATTATATATTTAAATAATTCTCCCAAGTTAAAATAAAATGTTTATGCCATGTGTATCCAAACAAATTTTCAATCATTTTCCAAAATGAGTCAGTTGATTGTATTTACCAGTGTAAACTGACGTATTTTCCCAAAAAGATTAAATGCAGGTACTAAGCGTAATTGGCTGGGATTTCTCCTTAGCATCATTAGAAGTCTCGCAAGCTTAAGATGCCTGAAGTTTGTTGAACTATTGTTTCATATTTTATTTTCGATCCTTCTGTGGATAAACTTCCGAATATTGTGACACTTGATATTACAATATTAAATTCGGTTGTATTATATCTTTTAAATTGTTTCCGCTGTGCATATTAAATATTGTGTTGTTTGACTATTATGTTGCCAACCATGTCACGACACTCCCCACCGGGCCCACCGGTGACACGTGGAAATCGGGGTGTGACAGGTTGGTATCAGAGCCAACACTGAGTGAATTAAACACTAGCCTTTTGTGTTTAATCTCAGTTACACAATTGCACATATCTTAACTTTCGAGTCTAGACATATAACATAGGACAAATTCCACCTTGTTTGTGTTGTCCTTTATTTTGCATATATTTCTGTTTTGTTATCTCATGCTATATTGACAGGATTAACAAAATGCCGCCAAGATTCTTCAGGAGAAGAGGAAGAGGCAAGGGGCCAATCACCGCCCCCAATGATAATGAAGCTGGACCTTCAAATGTGCGAGCTCCATCTACCACGGAGAGTGATGATCCCCGGCAGAACCGGAGGAACCTCTTTGAGCCGGCTAGACGGTCGGTCTCACATAGTTCAACAACTCCTAACCCTTATGGGCCTCAACCGGAGTATGAGCCCAACAACCCTCAACCTTCATACATACCGTTACAGCGATCCTTATCGCATCATTATTTTGGTGACCCTACACCAGTTTTTAGGGGCCGATTTAACCCGGCGAATTTTATACAAGAACCAGTGGGTTTTAACCCATTGGGGCCAGAGGATCATTTCTCTGGCGATCATGCGGACGACATGGACGAGGATACGGACCCCGTCGAGCCTGCCAGTGGTACACCGAACCACCCGATAGAGATCTCTGACGGATCTTCTTTCCACGGATCACCCTATGTTGGTCCAGCTAGCTTTCAAGCTATGTTTACCAGGCACGAATGGTACTATACACCTCCTCGCCATTCACCTCCTCAGCAACAGCAGCAGCAGCAACGGGATCCCTCTGAGGATCCAAGATTTGTGGCAGTCATGCCACCGCCTCCACCGCCGCCAGTTCAGCCAGCACCTCCGCAACCGCCGAGGAGTAGGAGATCTGGACCGCGTATGTCTACACGGGGAGGAGATTTCCATTTCAGCTCTCCACGATAATCAGGTGGCAGCTATTACCCGCCACATCAGGAGGACCCACAAATGGGTGGACCTTCACACCCAGTTGCACCGCAACCACCGCCGATGGGTTTTGATAACCCAATTCCAGCATACACGGGTTCCATGGCGTATAACCCGTTTGAACAGCCAGTGCACACCAACTACAACTACGCCGAAGCCGACCCATACATGGTAGCGGCTAACTACAACACCCAAGGACCCTATGGAGATCCATGGGGAGTAGGGTACCCAACACATGGGTACCAAATACCTCCAAGACCTATTATCTGGCAACAATCGCAACCACCAAGGTTCTCCCCACCAGAGCGTGAAGAGATTCTGCAAAGGTTGGATCATGTAGAGCGAGAATTTCATAGGGAGCGAATGGAGCGACAAACTTTCTTCCAAGGATTAACGAGTCTAATTAAAGGGAAGAGCAAGAAGGACCACTAAATCCTTCCATTTGTTGTTGAGCCCCTGCGTGGGCCAGTCTTGCTGTGTAAACCCCTGCGTGGGTATGCTTGTTTGTTTTGACCCCTCCGTGGGTCTATCTTTCTGTAAACCCCTACGAGGGTATGTTATTTGCGTAAGTCCCTGTGTGGACTATTATGTTATTAAGCCCCTGCGTGGGTAAGTACTTATTTAAACCCCTGCGTGGGTAAGTACTTGTTTAAACCCCTGCGTGGGTAAGTTGTTGTTGAAAAGTCCCGTTTAGGGCAACATGTAATCTTTGATAATTAATGGAATGTTATGTTTATAAATTTCATCTTGCTATTATATGCATAAATATTATATATGAAATAAATAAATCAAAATCATTCCTTTTTAATAAATATCTGCCTATGTAAATTTTAGATAAGGATCTTAAAGAGTGAAACCTAGCCTTCGGGTCATTATAAGGCCGGGCCAAGATGGTAAGACCTGTTCAAAAGATTCAAATCCCTGTTAACATCTGAAAATATGTCAACACTCCTGGCAGACATGATTCATTAAAATCACACACGTCATTCTTAGTATTGGATTCTTCAAAGGATTCCTAACCCAAATTTTTGATCTCTGAATCATGGGTTTAGGTCATCAATTAAGATGATCATATTTTGACCATACGTGGTAATATGGTGCCTACGGCCCTGCTCATTTCCATATGAGCCAAAAAGACAGTGGCAGCAATGACTCCCTGTCAGATAAAGGTAACGAACTAGGTTCAAACCTTCATGCTTTGATTCTCTGAAATCATAGCCTATAAATTATAAACGTCCTTGTGACTAGGCCTATTGTGCCAATATACCTTCATGCTTTGATTCTCTGAAATCATAGCCTATAAATTATAAACGTCCTTGTGACTAGGCCTATTGTGCCAATACACCTTCATGTTTTGATTCTCTGAAATCATAACTTATAAATTAAAACGTCCATGTGACTAGGCCTTTTGTGCCACAAATAAAACTGTTATTGTTTTATAATTAGGATAAATTATTATAGAAATCCTAAATAAATATGATTAATAAATTAACCAAATATGGTCTCTGTTTACCATGGTTAATGAATTACCCTAAGGGGCAATTCCATAATAAACTCCCAAATAAACTATTGTCCTTGTTTTCTGTAACAGTTCAATTAAAATGGCTAACTCAGACGAGATAAATAGTCATCCAGTGGAGAACATTGATAACGCCCGGATTAATTTAACGGGTGCGGAATTAAAAGCGTTGGTCGACGACGCAGTTACAAAGGCATTGGAAAGGCAATACGAAGAGTATAGTGGGACTCATAGTAGGACCCTATCTACACAGCCTTCAAAGCCACCGTCCAAGAAGGACGAACCGAAGAAAGATGATGATCGACACTCCTCGAACCACCACAGTGCTCCATCTCAGCAGGTTGTACTAAACCAAGGACCCCGTGACAAGGGTTGCTCAAATAAATATTTTGTTTCCTGCAAACCCCGGGATTTCACTGGGGAAAAAGGAGCCATTGACTGTATGACGTGGCTGGATGAGATGGATACGGTTGTGGATATCAGCGGATGCGCTGAGAGAGATGTGGTCAAGTTTGTGTCGCAGTCTTTTAAGGGTGAAGCTTTAGCATGGTGGAGATCTCTGATTCAAGCCACCGGGAAAATCCCATTGTACAATATGTCATGGGATCAATTTGTTGCCCTCATCAGGGAAAATTACTGCCCTCAGCATGAGGTGGAGAAGATAGAGTCTGATTTTCTATCATTGGTGATGACAAACCTTGACTGTCAAGCTTACCTCACGAGCTTCAACACGATGTCCCGGTTGGTTCCATATCTGGTAACCCCGGAACCAAAAAGAATAGCTCGTTTTATCGGTGGTTTAGCCCCGGAAATCAAGGCAAGCGTGAAGGCTTCTCGGCCAGCTACTTTTAGATCCGTAGCTGACATATCCTTATCCCTCACTTTGGATGCGGTCAGACAAAGATCGCTGAGGAATAAGGAGGCTGAGAAGAGAAAACGTGAAGATGATAGTTCACGGAGGTCGAACAAGAAACACCGTGGGAACGGTGACAACAAGAAAGGATCAGAATCAAGGAAAGAATGGCATCATTCTGGTGAGAAGCCCAAGTGCAAAATTTGCAAGAAACAGCACTATGGAAAGTGCAGACTCGAGTCGAACTCTCAGACTCAGTCAAAAACCTTTGCTTGTGGAATATGCAAGTCCACGGATCACAAGACCTTGGATTGCAAGAAGATGAAAGACGCAACGTGCTACCGTTGCAATGAAAAGGGGCACATTAAAACCAACTGCCCTAAATACACCAAGAAGCCTGAAGAGGCCAAGAAGACTAATGCTAGAGTCTTCAGAATGGACGCAAAGGAAGCGGTTCTAGACGACAATGTGATTACAGGTACTTTCCTTGTAAATGATGTCTATGCAAGAGTACTATTTGATTCAGGCGCTGATAAGTCGTTTGTAGATCATAAATTTTGCAAATTGCTGAATTTACCTGTCAAAACCTTGAGTATAAATTATGAGGTAGAGTTAGCAGATGGCACCTTAGAAACCGTCTCAACTGTGTTAGATGGATGTGTTATATCCATTAAGAACCATTCTTTTCCTCTGTCTCTACTTCCCTTTAAGTTGGCCGGTTTTGACATAGTTCTGGGTATGGACTGGTTATCTCATAACCAGGCCCAGATTGTCTGCAACAAGAAACAAGTGGTGATAAAGACTCCGTCTGGTGAATCACTTACCATTCGGGGAGATACCCAGTATGGACTGCCTGAGCAAGTGACTATGCTCAAGGCCTCCAAATGTTTAAAGAAGGGTTGTGTCATCTACATGGCACAAGTGATTATTGATGAGCCTAAACCAAAGATAGAAGACATCCCTGTCATTTCTGAATACCCTGAAGTTTTTCCGGAAGAACTACCTGGTTTGCCACCAGATAGGCAAGTGGAATTCAGGATTGATATCATCCCCGGAGCAGCACCAGTTGCTAGAGCACCTTATAGGTTGGCGCCCACAGAGATGAAAGAATTGAGGACACAGCTAGACGAATTGCTAGCCAAGGGTTTAATTAAACCTAGTTCGTCTCCTTGGGGAGCGCCAGTCCTGTTTGTTAAGAAGAAGGACGGATCGATGCGTCTGTGCATCGATTATCGTGAGCTTAATAAGGTTACGATCAAGAATAGGTATCCTTTACCCAGGATCGACGATTTGTTCGATCAATTGCAAAGAGCAAGTTATTTCTCAAAGATTGACTTGAGGTCAGGCTACCATCAACTGAAGGTTAGAGATGAAGACGTGCACAAAACAGCATTTAGGACTCGTTATGGTCATTACGAGTTCCTAGTGATGCCTTTTGGGCTCACTAATGCACCTGTCACGTTCATGGATCTCATGAATCGCGTTTGCAAACCATACTTAGATAAATTCGTCATCGTTTTCATCGACGATATTCTTATCTACTCGAAGAACCAAGCTGACCATGAGAAACACCTACGTTGTATTCTCAAACTTCTAAATCAGGAGAAACTCTATGCCAAATTCTCCAAGTGTGAATTTTGGCTTCGTGAAGTCCAATTTCTTGGACATGTGGTTAGCGAGCGTGGTATCCAAGTGGATCCCGCTAAAGTCGAAGCTGTTATGAACTGGCAAGAGCCAAAGACGCCTACAGAGATTCGTAGCTTCCTGGGATTGGCAGGATATTACAGGCGTTTCATTGAAAATTTTTCAAGGATTGCTGCACCCCTAACCTCCTTAACTAAGAAGAAGGTAAAGTTCGTTTGGGGCCCTAAACAGCAAGAATCCTTTGATATCCTAAAGCAGAAGTTGAGCAACGCCCCAGTACTGACATTGCCAGATGGAATAGAAGACTTTGTGGTTTACTGCGATGCGTCGCACATTGGCATGGGGTGTGTGCTTATGCAGAAAGGCAAGGTTATTGCCTATGCTTCAAGACAGTTAAAGGTGCACGAAAAGAATTACACCACCCATGACTTGGAGTTGGGTGCCGTTGTATTCGCACTAAAACTGTGGAGGCATTATCTATATGGAATCAAGTGTGTGATCTATTCTGATCACAAGAGCCTCCAGCATCTGTTTAATCAGAAGGAATTAAACATGAGGCAACGCCATTGGATGGAAACTTTAAATGATTATGATTGTGAAATAAGATACCATCCCGGCAAGGCGAATGTAGTCGTCGATGCCTTGAGTCGAAAGGAGAGGGTGAAACCCATCCGAATCAATAACAAGCGCATGGAGATAAAGAATAATTTGATTGAAAGGTTGTTAGCTGCATAGAAGGAAGCTGTGTTGGAAGCTAACTATCCTAATGAAAAGTTAGGAGTAACTGAGAAGCAGTTAACTCTTAGCAAGGACGGAATTCTAAGATTGAATGGACGAATATGGGTTCCAATTTATGGAGGACTTCGAGATGTCATCCTCCAGGAAGCCCATAGTTCCAAATACTCCGTTCATCCTGGAGCTGATAAGATGTACCAGGATCTAAGGGCAAATTATTGGTGGATAGGCTTGAAGAAGTCTGTAGCCACTCATGTAGCTAAATGCTTGACATGTGCGCAAGTCAAAGCCGAGCATCAGAAACCGTCAGGTTTGCTACAACAGCCTGAACTTCCTACATGGAAGTGGGAAATGGTAACTATGGATTTTATTACCAAGTTCCCAAGACAAGGAAAGGAAATGATACAATATGGGTTATAGTTGATAGACTGACTAAGTCAGCACATTTATTACCCATCAAGGAGACTTATAGCTTCGACATGTTAGCCCAGTTATACGTTGATAAGATTGTATCCTTACATGGCATACATGTGTCTATTATCTCTGACCGAGATACTAGATACACGTCATATTTTTGGAAGAGTTTCCAACAATCTTTGGGCACACATTTGAATTTTAGTACGGCGTATCATCCTCAGACTGACGGCCAGAGTGAGCGTACCATTCAAACGTTGGAAGACATGCTACGCGCATGTGCGATCGATTTGGGTGGTAGTTGGGATAAGAACCTACCGTTAATCGAATTCTCCTACAACAATAGCTACCATACCAGCATTAAGGCTGCGCCCTTCGAGGCATTATACGGTAGAAAGTGTAGATCGCCCGTTTGTTGGGCGGAAGTTGGAGATGTCCAATTATCAGGACCAGAGATAGTCTTCGAAACGACGGACAAGATTGTCCAGATTCGTGACCATCTCAAGGCTTCCCAAGATAGGCAGAAGAGTTATGCTGATCCAAAGCGTAAAGCCTTTCACTTCGAAGTAGGTGACAAGGTGTTGCTTAAAGTATCGCCCTGGAAGGGGGTGATGCGATTTGGTAAGAAAGGCAAACTAAGCCCGAGATACATAGGACCTTTCGAGGTTATCGAACGTGTCGGGTCAGTTGCTTATAAGTTAAACTTACCTGAAGAGCTCAGTGGAATTCACAACGTGTTCCACATCTGCAATCTGAAGAAGTGTTTCGCTGACGAATCACTGGTTATACCACATACGGATGTGCATATAGACGAGAGCTTGAAGTTTGTGGAAAAACCTTTGTCGATTGAAGATCGACAGGTAAAGAAGCTTCGAAGGAAGCATGTACCCATTGTAAAGGTCAAATGGGATGCCCGTAGAGGTCCCAAATACACGTGGGAGGTTGAATCCACGATGAAAGAAAAGTACCCTTATTTATTTAAGTAAATCTCGGGTCGAGATTTATTTTAAGGGGGTGAGGATGTAACACCTCGAAAATTCACGTCCTATAATGTGTTGACACGTGTCATATATTTAAAACGGGTGGAAGAATATTATAGAAGGACTAAAGTTGACAAACATGGAAAGTATGTGATTATACGTGTTCGAATTGTCAACAGTGAATAAATATATTGTACATTAACCCTACATAATGTTTATAGCATCAAACGAATAAATCATGGATCATGCGAAGCTAAAAGTGAGAGATTACAAACTACAGGGGTTAAATGTGTCAACATGTTTAAGTTATACCTCTGAGTGACCTTTTGACAAACTCGAAGCTTTGTAACTGTTAATTATGCTCACTAGAATGCATGATATAAATTTCATAAAGTTTGGTAATCGTATGAGAAAGTTATGATCAAATTCGCGTACAAGGGGTTAAAGCGTAAACGTTGAAAGTTAGGACTTTTCGGGTAACAATAAAGTTAACCGGGGACTTAACAAAGTGGGTATATGTTTTAAAGCCCTTATAAATCAATTATGAGGGTTCAAATTGCAAGAAACAAGTGTCTAAACGAAGTTTGAAGAGCCAAGGATCAAAACACAAAAATCAAAAGTTGAAGATCATGTCAGATTAGGCCTAGCGCGACGCGAGGCCCATGGGGGGGGGGGCTTAGCGTCACGCGAGGGGCTGTCTGCTCCGAAATCTTTGGGTTTTTTCCTGCCAATTGCATTCTAATCGACTCTTGAACGAATTGCCTCATCTTGGACGACCCCTAGGCACCCCCTAAGCACTAGGAACACTTGTTAATCGGCTGTGGAGAGTTGTAGACCCAAGTGTCAACAATCTATGGTGAGGAATTCACTATAAAAGGGCCATGAACTTGCAAACATTCTTCACACCTTCCTTCAAGCTTTCTGATCATTCCTGGAGCTCAAGTCTTCTTCCAAGTGATCACTAATCAAGCTTAGGACTTCAGTAAGTTGCTAATCCGTTCTTTAATTAAGTTTAGCTTAGTTATTTAGCTAAAAGTCAAACCATCGTAATTACGGTTTGACTTCGAGATTAATTAATAATGGCTCAGTCAAATCTCGAATTAAAAGTACCTCTAAGTAGGTAATTATGTGAGTAATAAATCCTCAAAAGGGTCCCCCCTGATTCCCACTCTAACTAGGTCAAATGTCGGGTCAAACTTGTATTTAAAAAGTCAACAGAATGTGTAAATTACAATTTATGCATAATTAGCAATGTAGAACACATACAACCTGTTTGATCACTAATATAACTTGGTAATTAGTGTAAGGACATGTCTAAACATGTTCAACCCGACAATTTCCTGTTTAGACGGTTCGGAACCGAAAGTCGCATAGTTTGACTTATACTTTGACTTTCAGTTCTGACCCGTTATGGTATGGTTTAGAAATTCCTTAGAGCTTTATTTGGACCAGGTTACATGCTAGTATAACCCTCTGTGATTATATACCTCGGATCATTAGTTATCCAATTAATATGCATGATTCCGTTAATTGCTCATATGTTGACCATTATGCCCTTTCCACCTTAAAACGTGATTTTTGGAAATGTAAAAGGGTAGAAACTTTAATTACTGATATTTAAACTTGTATGCAAAATTTGACATCAGTTTGAGGTGTAGATAAAGAGTTATGCTCGTTAGCGTAAAATGAAAGCTTTTTGTTAATTAAACGGCGTAATTAGCATATAGCCTAATTACACCTACTTTAGATATCAAACTTATTACCCACTGATGTAATATATTATTTTGGGATTCTTGAAGATTTTTAATTAATTTTAGGCTGAGCATAACTTATAGTCGTAGGCTTAATCCGGTAATTGTCGGTTTTGCCCTTACGGGCTATAAAATGAGTTTTACATATCTAAACGACTCCAAGCCTTTTGCTACTGATCACATATGATAAATAAATTATTTTAAGCCTTCTAGAAATATAAAAATATCAGATTTATGTATCAAACCCGGAAATGGCCTATAATCGCCTTTTTAAGCGTTTTTAACGTATAGTATGTACTAAAACTATGTTAAACATACAAGAGTTGATACCTACTGATATTTGAGGCAAATTATAATATTTTAACAGTAAGCAAAGGTTGATAAACTCAGACTTCAGTTTTGAGCTTTTCGGCTTATGTGAAATTACCAAAATACCCCTACGGGGCGTAGTTTGGTTATAATTGATAAATTTCACTTATATACTTTAACCTACTGATATAACTTAGCAAATTGAGTATATTTGCTGATTACATCAGGCCTGTAACTCAGGTTGACACTTAAACTCTTTTACAACCTTTTAAATGACCAAACTACCCCTACGGGGCATAGTTTGGGTTCAAATTCGTTTCGGGCATAATAAAAGACATCTTACTGATGTCACAACATATTTGAAGCATATTAACTTAGGAAACTTGTAAATGGCTCTCACTATTACCCGTTACGTTTATTACGTGTCCGGTTCGGTTTATGTAACTAGCTTACATAAACTAGCCTAAACGGGTCAAACCTTCACGGTTTTATCTCAAAATCCAGAATGTGTATGAAATACCCATACTAAACAAGTCTCTGAACTTGTCGGGTCTAAATCACATTCTATCCAGTCTTCGCTTAATCGTGCGTACGAACCGTATCTTTGAAACTAACCGGTCTAAGCCTAAGCTTAATTAAAGACCCGTTAGGATTCTAATAGGTTATTATAAACCTTTGTTCCAGACTAGGAGTACCAGTAAAAGCTACTCGCATTTTGCTTATTGTGATTTATACATTGCTCAGGTAAATACTTTTAACTTATTTTCCCTATACGGGCTTGGGTTACGGTATATAGCATACCGCTTGATCGGGCATCAAATCTTCCATCGTTTTGTGGTTAATTGAATAATTTGATCGGCTCGTTTAAACAGTCTTGTTACTTAAAGCCTTTGGGGGGTTAATGACCATGTCCCGGATATCCTTGGCATCATTTTACAAAATGGCCACGACTTAAGCGCGGGGTGAAGGCGTACACCCGTCAGTGCACAAAAGAATATTGTGGTGTGTCTATTGATCTTTAACCCGGACAAGATCCGGGCTACTAAACGCACAAGGAACATGTAATTCGTTCACAAGATTATATATTTAAATAATTCTCCCAAGTTAAAATAAAATGTTTATGCCATGTGCATCCAAACAAATTTTCAATCATTTTCCAAAATGAGTCAGTTGATTGTATTTACCAGTGTAAACTGACGTATTTTCCCAAAAAGATTAAATGCAGGTACTAAGCGTAATTGGCTGGGATTTCTCCTTAGCATCATTAGAATTCTCGCAAGCTTAAGATGCCTGAAGTCTGTTGAACTATTGTTTCATATTTTATTTTCGATCCTTCTGTGGATAAACTTCCGAATATTGTGACACTTGATATTACAATATTAAATTCGGTTGTATTATATCTTTTAAATTGCTTCCCCTGTGCATATTAAATATTGTGTTGTTTGACTATTATGTTACCAACCACGTCACGACACTCCCCACCGGGCCCACCGGTGACACGTGGATATCGGGGTGTGACAGAATGAAAATTATTGTGTTGAAATGCATAAGGTTCAACAGACCTGGGCTAAATTGTTCAAGTAATAAAGTAGTCTGAATGTGCAGGTGCTCAACAAAATCGAAGATTGTGAGAATGGAAGTTGGAGCAGCCTGTCACAACGAAGAGAGGAGGCTGCTGAATCCTGTGTTGGTTAAAACAGGAAGTTTATTTGTTTTTCTGTACATAAATAAACAATATTTTCAAAAACGCTAAAAATTTGAAAAATTAAAAACCAAAAATATGTTTGTTTTTAATTTTTGTCAAAAATAGAAAATTAAAAAAATATGTGTTGATTGAATACGCCGAAACCCTCACGGCGGAACAAACATGATTAATTTCACAAGATTGAAAAACGGTTTTCAAACTGTAAATATCAACGTGTTGTAAATCATGGGGGTAATTGTTGGTACTTTATATTAGATTTTCTGCATAACAGAGCACATTAAGCAGAAAATGGATGGCGAGACAAAGCTTTTAGCATCGTGTTGTCAAATTTTTCTTTAAATGATTTTGCATTTTAGGGGGAGTAATATTGTTAGAAAATACAAAAACATTTGAAAATTTGAAAATGACAAAAACATGATAAAACCTATTGGCAAAAAGACAAAAACATTAAAAAATGAAAATTGAGTTTTTGCGTAAAAAGAGGAAATGATAGTACATCAGTAGACAGTTACAGTACGCTAAAGAAATGAAAAGTTTAAATGTGTTAAACGATCTCACCGTGGATGTGTCGGTAGATTTTTATACATTTAGTAAACTTTTTCGGGATATAAACATAAATTCAAACTTGCTTATTTCGTGGGGAACACTACTTGGATATATAGGTAACCCCTGAAATCTCGTTTGAAAGGTCCCTCTTTCTGAGATGCTAGGTCTTTATGCTTAGTGATATCTGGGGTATTATCCCGGGACTTCTGATTTTGTGGAAGCAATGGCCTAGTCCCCGGAGAATACTTTCTGCATTGCTTGAAATATAGCGCCGCCCTCAGCAAATTGATGAAACAATAAAATTGATAGTCATTGCTGTTGTAATACAAAAGATCCTCTAAAGGGGACACACCAAAAGTCGAGTCGTCATCTCTCTGCTGAACGGAAGTTCTGACCTGAGCTCTCACGGTTTCGTACTATAATTTATTCCCCTTACAGATATCATCTAGGTATACTCACCTGTAAGACTGAATATTGGGATCTGGATACGGGAGTATATTCAAGAGGTGGGACACATGAATGAGTTTAAGTTCTTAATACACCTAATTCGTATCCTGAATCAGTTGAATTTTGTGTGAAAATTTAAGTGGACCAGTATATCGACAATCTAAGTGAATTGTTTAATTCTTAATGTGTAACTAAGCTCAACAGTACTTGTGACTTGTCAAAAACTGATATGATCCTCTGACGCAAACTCAAACAAAAATATTGTTTGTAAATATGTTTGTACATATTTCTTTACTGCTTTATATTTCAGAAAATCCAAAAAGATTTTTGATTCTGTTTTATTTTCGACAACCGATGTTTGAGATGCTGAGTGTCAAAATCTGAGTATGCTGATTGTGTTTCTGAAAATAAAACAAGTTCATTAATTTGAAACTTGAATTAAAAATCAAAAATCAAAAACAGTTTGTGATATCTCCAAGGTCATTAGTTTGGACTTGATTGATTAACTGTGAGGGATTTGGATGCTTATACTGTTATAGAGCTAGTTTTCGATTCGATTCGATGAAACTGCCAAATTCATGAAAATTGTTTGTTTAGAATGTTTGAGTGAGCCAGGTTACAATTCCTGGATAGCTGAAATTTGAAATGTTGTTACTTATAAATGTTTGAGTGATTGCAGATGAGATTCCAGACTACGATCCCGGAAGCTGAGTCTAAGGGGGAGTCTGAAGACGAGCTCAAAGCAAGGGGGAGCTTGTAACCTGAAAGTAAGGTGTCGATCCCTAAAGCACGGAAGCTTGACGAAAGGGGGAGCCTGATGAAGAAAAGAGTCTACAGAAAGGAGAAGCTGAAGCTGAAGACAGATCCACCGGGATTCTGTTCGAGAAGATTCAAAGAGAGAAAAGACAAGACGCTACGAGATTGACTACGGCAATATCCAAGGGGGAGTCTGTTAGTGCATTTATGTCTATCGCCTTCGTCAATCCGAGCCGTAGCGAGAAACAGAAGAAAACGAGTCGTTATGATGTAATATCTAGACAAAAGGCAAGGTGGCAATATTGTAATTAATGAGAAATCTCATTAAAAGCCAAGGCCTATAAATATGAGCTTTATGTTTAGATTAGAGACTTTTAGCTCATTTGTGTTTAGGAGAACTCTAGATCTAGAGAGAGAATCTAGAGAGAGAAAGTGATTCAAGGTGCTTGTTCTTGTTAGATTTTTAATAGAATCACGTTTATATTACATCGTGTGTGTTAGGTCGCATTCGTGTACGGATTCCGCACATCATACGTTCGTTTATCAATCGTTTCGGAGTCAAAACCGGTCCTACACTATGGAACTCTAAAAGGCTGTTAAAACTATTGGTTAACTAGACTCCCTTACGATTATCTATCATCTAGAAAAGTGCCTTAATGTGACTAACTACCTCACAGTGGAAAGTCTAAGGCAACTATGGAACTCGATTCAACTTGGTAAGCAATGAGTGAAAGGGAAACTATGGGGATCTTCTTACAAAGTATCTAACCCTAGCAATCTCAAACTAAGGACAAATCGACAATCTCTCACCTTACAATTATTAAGAATGGTAGAATACTTAACCCTATCCAAATTACAATTATACCCCTATGGATCACTACGTCTAGCGAAGCATCTAATAGCCAAAAACACATAGTAATTGACCTAGCATGCAACTATTATTTGAAAAACATTCAACAGCAACATGATAGATCACAATTATTCAATGAATCTGATTAACTATGCATACACATCAAATCAATGAACCAAAGTTAATTACTTGTCAAAATAAATCCATAAACATAATTAACATCCAATAAAATCCAAACTTTAACAATTGTTCATCACAACCTAAGTAGTTTTAAGTGTTTAGCCAAGAAACATAGTATCAAAAACCAGAAAACAAGTTTCAAATAGAGAATTCATCGAAGTGAAAGATAAAACTAAGAAACAAGATGAATCGGGAAAGTAAAACCCGTAAATCTTCAATTGCTTCTAGCTTCCACCCGATGATTCCATAACTCAATTCCTTGCTAAACCAACTTGAAAATTCGTTCAAAGAGGTATGGTTGCGTCTAGGGTTTTAATTATGATCATAATAATGTATATATACTTTCCCAAACCCTTAAACTCATAAAATTCATGAAATTCGCTGGAATAACACCCTCTTGCGGCCCGCGAGACATTTGGAACAGGTTTTCGCTCCCCGCGGCGCTATACTTCAGTCAAACGGGTCAAAACAGGCTGTGGCGGGGCGTGAGACTATACCCTAATTCTACCGCGGCCCATGAAAACCTAAAAAGCCTTATTTTTGTCACAGTTTCATCTCTCGATCATCCGTTCACGTCCCGGTTCTTGGTTTTAGCATATTTTGGCTCATTTTCCACTTTTTTCAACTCCTTTCATCAACCAAGACCTGTAAAACACAAACGAATCAAAAGACTGCATATTCTAACTAAAACGAAACTAAATCTAACAAAAACCGAACAAACTATACAAGAATAAATAGATGTATTTTGCAATACATCAAATATCACCACACTTATCTCTTTTTTCGTTCCTGAAAAAGAATTGTGCAAACGGAATCATAATCAGATAAAATAGTCGGGTTCAAAATTTAGATTACTATTTAGAATTAAAACTCATGTTAACCGCGATTGCGAGTATACATATCCACTTAAACCCAAACCCAGTTCCAAGCCCTTATCATGCACTTTATGTTCAAGTCTAGTCAATCTACCTAGGGTCTCACACTAAAAGTCACAGTTTCACCTAATCCCACCTCAAGCTCTTGAAACAAAAGGAACGAATCAATTGACCATTTTCTAACCGTTTTATATCAAAATAAAAAAATTATCATCATTTTTTTTTCTTTTGTTTCTTTTCTTTTGAGCACTTGACTTTGCATACCTAACCCAGAGGTTGTCTCAACCAGAGTCACTATCCCCAAGAGCGATAACGTGAGCGTCGGTAATTTTGCATTTTTCTCTTTTAACTCAACCTAGAGGCAATCTAAATCAGAGTCACCATCCCCAATAGAGATTACATAGGCCTCGTTTTATATCAATCTAGCTCAATTTATTATATATTTTTCTTTGATAAAAATTCTAACAATTTTAGCTTATAACGGCATTCCTTACACTATTATTGGCAGTTTCGGCTTCCTACTTCTCTTACATGAGCACCCACTAGCGAACTAACAATTTAGGTATATTAATATCAAAGAAACCTAGAAACCGGATCAGGCCTACTCACACATCCCAAGCCAGACACGAGTTCAACTACTTAACTTATATTATTATTATTATTATTATTTGAAACCCGAACATATCCGACTTTCCTATCACTTTCCGTATTTATTTGCAAACTTCTAAAACAAGAGATATTTTCTGATTTTTTAATTTTTTTTTTGGATTTTTAGATTTTTCTATCTTTTTTTTTTGTATTTTTTTTCAAATTTTATGGCTCAAACGACACTAAACAGACTCAAACGATAGTTTCCCATCCCCACACTTAAACTCTACATTGCCCTCAATATAGGATGGAAACCGACTCAAAAGACTAAAATAACTAAGAAATAAAAGACAAATGGCAAATCGGAAAGGACTTAGTTGGTTAAATAGCGCGTAAGCTCCAAAACTCTCGCCCAATCCAGCTCGATCGTATAGCATTTCGTTCGCGATCGACTCTAACACTGACTGGTATTCTCGATAAATTCCTGATATTCACTAAACAGCTCCGAACAACACCCGAATGGAGATTGAGTACGTGTGGTACTTATTCAAACCTGCATACATAAAGACAAGCAAAAACCAACATAATACCGACTCGACACAAAAACCGACTCAAAGAATAATAAGTTAGATTCATAGTACAAAATTTTTAGGAGAACATACCTTGGAGACAAGTAAATAACGAAGAACTAAAAAAACTTCAGTTAAGTGTGCATCAAATTTGGGCCAAGAAACTGTTTGTCACGTTTTAAGGATCCTCGCGGCCCGTGAGGGGCTAAGTCAAGAGCAACGCTCCCCACGACGCATGCATTTTTGGTTCGGTTCATTATAGCTTTTGACGGCCCTCGATACTTTAACCCTTAAGTCTCGCGGCTAGCGAGACCCACTTGACATCAGAAAGTTTCTTAATTTTTTAGGATTCATGCCTTAGAAATTTTTTTTATAATTTCCCCAATTCATCCCAAATGATTTCCAAACCCCTTTGAGACATGAAAACTTACCTGAAACTCGAATTCTTCGTAGATTCCTGCTCCGTGACAGTAATGAACTCTTGCAAATACTCAACTACACAAAACACGATCCACAAACTATCGAAAATACGAATACGACTCAAAGTTACGACTATTCAAACTCTACAAACGGGATACCACCCTAATTTCTCAATTTCTCAAGCACTTACGAAGGATCATGTGGACCCAGCTCACCTTCGTATTCTACTCCCCGGGCTCTAGCACTATCATACCGATTAAAACCCGGCTCTCTCCAAACTCCCTCATAACTCTCACAAACTTCAAACTCATCCTCAGGTGGTTTGAACCTAGATATTTTAAACATAAATCCATCCCCACACTGAGCTTCACTCAGTGTTCCCATCCTAGTTTCTAACCACATGATCCTTTCTTCTAATTCCTCTATTTTCCTACCCGAATGATTCCCACACTTAGGTTTTATCACACTCTCTATCCTAGGATCCCTCGTCTCATCTTTCTCTTCCTTTTCACTTCCCCCCACCGATGCTACTACCTCCACTCTATCACTTGAAGCTCTCGTTCTTATGACCTTAAAAACTATTGTTTCCTTACCCACTCTAAGAGTGATGGTGCCTAAAAAGACATCTATTAGGGCTTTCGCAGTGCAAAAAAATGGACGTCCTGATATCAGGGGTACATTCTCATCTGCTTCCATATCCAACACTACGAAGTCCACCGGGAATACAAATTTGTCAACTTTTACTAGCAGATTCTCAACTAGTCCCCGGGGATTCTTAACGGTTTTATCAGTTAAAGACTTAAATCTAAGGTCATAAGAGTTGGCTTAAGTTCACCAAGACTTAGTTTTTCGTAAAATGGATATGGTATCAAATTAATACTAGCACCAAGGTCGGCTAACGCATGATTCTGAACATCACCGCCAAACAAACACGGGATCGTGAAAATACCCGGATCTGTCAATTTCTTTGCTAGCTTGTTCGTCACCACAGCAGAACATTCGACGTTTAGAGGGATATTCGAAAGCTATTCTAATTTATCTTTCCCTTTTAGGATATCCTTCAAGAACTTAGCATATTTCGGCATATGCTTGAGAGCTTCTATTAACAGCAGATTAATCTTAGTTTGTTTAAACATGTCTAAGAAATGCCCGTATTCTTTGGTGTATTTTTTATTTTTAACATGTTCAGGATACGGAATACGTGCGTGATCAACCTCATGACTCAGTTTAAATAGCTCAAATGGCTTCCTAACAACCTTCTCTAACACGGGTGATTCTAGCTCTAAACCCCCACTTACCGGTTCTTCTACCCTTACCTGAACAGGTGGTCTCTCAACCTCCCCGAGCTCTAGAACTGACCTAGTAGTTAAGGCTTTCACGTGATGGTTGGATGGGTTTGGTTGAGTGTTACCCGAGAACTGACCCGGTGGTCATTCTTGTAACTGTTGGGCAATGCCGCCAACGGACCGCTGAAGATCTAAGAGTGCGGATTGTTGATTCTCCAAAAGAATATCATGCTCCGCTAGCGTTTATGTGTAACCTGGTCCTTAACAACTAATTGAGAAAGAAGTTCCTCAATTCTATCCAAACTATTACCCGAACCCCCACTCCCAGGTTGACCTGAACCTCTACTAGCAAATTGACCCCCTTGGTTTGAACCTCCAAACTGACCCTGTCCCCTATTTTGATTCGATTAGAAACCAGGAGGATTAGCGGAAGAACGCCAATTATTATTATCATTATTATTATTATTATTATTATTATTATTATTATTGCGCCAGTTTGAATTATAATTATTATTATTAAATGCACTCGAAGGACCCTAATTTTGACCAGTGATGTAATCGACCTGTTCCCTTGTAAGCATGTGACACTCTATTGTACCATGACCCCCCCCCCCCCGACATACCTCACACCTATCTACTTTGGTTTTAAGCTCTTGGATCTCTTTACTCACTTCTCTTTTGAAATTTTCCAAAGCAGCGACCACCGTAGTTTCCAAGCTAACTTGGTGTACACCTCTCGTAGTGGAGGATGGACTAGGTGCAAGAATGGAGTTCCTGTTTGCAGACCGTTGTTCATACTCAGATTGAGCAAAGCTCTCGAACAGGTCATTGCATTCAGCCACTGTTTTCTTACCCATAAGGTGGCCTCCTGCAAAGGTATTGAAACAGGCCTTGGTGTCATAAGTGAGCCCATTGTAGAACTTCTCTACAAGGGCCCAATCGGATAGACCATGCTGAGAACATAGAGAAAGTAGGTTTTGGAACCTCTCCCATGCAAGGTAGTAGGGCTCGTCGGGCTCCATTCGGATCGAATGAATCTGATTACGAAGGCAAGATGATTTTGCGTAAGGAAAGTACTTAGCTAATAAAGCATCTCGAAGGGCAGCCCAAGTGGTAAAAGTACCTTCCGGCTGTGAATCGAGCCAAGTGGCAGCCCGACCTGCAAGTGAGAACGGGAAAACCTGAAGAAACCGGGCGTCACTCCCGGCACCTTCGATCGAGAAAGTACCACAAATGCGGGTTAGACGGTTAATGTGGGCGGGGGCATCCTCATCATCACGAGAGTGGAATTGGCACGAGTCAGTGATAGCGGTCATGATATAAGATGGGATCTGCCAAGATTTGTCATTATTAATAGCGGGGAGAGTGATGGGTGAGTTTACACTGGTGAAACCAGTGGTGGATTGTTGGTGGATGGTTTGACGGTTCATGTTCGGCAAAACGGGTGGTGGCCTATGAGGACGGGAAGGTGGTGGGGAATTATGGGGTGATGTCTTCGGTGTGAAGTCAAAGGCGGGTGGTTTAGATTGGAGGGTAGAGTCAGAATGGGCTGAAGATGAAGAAGAAGAGGTACTAACCTTTAGGTTTGATGAGGAGAAGGATGGCTTCGGTGGCGGTCCTTGTTAACGCGTATGGGGCATCCACTGCAAAACCGACGAGAAACGGTAAAACAACTCAAACAAACGACTCTAAACATGCAAACAAAGACACTACTTAATTAGACTCCTATGACTCAAAAATAAAACACAAATAACACGTAATATGCAAGCAAGTCTAATCGAAGCTAATGAACGCAATCGCCAAGAGTCCCCGGCAACGGCGCAAAAAACTTGATGTGCTAAAAATGGTCTAACTAAATCAACTAAACTAAACCTAAACTCTCTAAGTTTTAAATTTATAACTAAGACTCTCTAGACCTAGACCACATAACCGACAAGTGTACTGGTGAATGTAGTATAACCTAAGTAAGTCCGAGTATCGAACCCACGGGACTCTACTGATTACGTAAACTAGACTCTATAGACTTGACAAACTAACACGACTAAATTGATTTTATATTTTGAAGGGGGTTTTCTAAAACCCTAATTTGCAATTAAAATAAATTAATTAACTAAAGTAAACAACTAAAACGCGACTTAGACTAGAAGTGAACTCAGTGATGACGAATAACTACCTAGGTTGGAATCCCAATTGTTATCGTAAAGCTTTCTCAAACTAAGGACAAACCGACAATCTCTCACCTTACGAATATTAAGATTGGTATAATACTTAACCCTATCCAAATTACAATTATACCCCTATGGATCACTACGTCTAGCGAAACATCTAATAGCAAAAAACACACTGTAATTGACCTAGCATGCAACTATTATTTGAAAAACATTCAACTAGCAACATGATGGATAACAATTATTCAACTAATCTGATTAACTATGCATACACATCAAATCAATGAACTAAAGTTAATTACTTTTCAAAATAAATCCATAAACACAATCAACATCCAATAAAAATCCAAACTTTAACAATTGTTCATCACAACCTAAGTAGTTTTAAGTGTTTAGCCAAGAAACATAGTATCAAAAACCAGAAAACAAGTTTCAAATAGAGAATTCATCAAAGTGAAAGATAAAACTAAGAAACAAGATGAATCGGGAAAGTAAAACCCGTAAATCTTCAATCTTTATGCTTCTAGCTTCCACCCGATGATTTCAGAACTCAATTCCTTGCTAAACCAACTTGAAAATTCGTCCAAAGAGGTCTGGTTGCGTCTAGGGTTTTAATTATGATCATAATAATGTATATATACTTTTCCAAACACTTAAACCCTTAAAATTCATGAAATTCGTTGGAATTACACCCTCTCGCGGCCCGTGAGACATTTGGAACAGGTTTTCGTGCCCCGCGGCGCTATGCTTTAGTCAAACGGGTCAAAACAGGTTGTGGCGGGGCGCGAGATTATACCCTAATTCTATCGTGGCCCATGAAAACCTAAAAGCCTTATTTTTATCCTCGTTTCATCTCTCGATCATCCGTTCAGGTCCCGATACTAGGTTTTAGCATATTTTGGCTCATTTTCCACTCTTTTCAACTCCTTTCATCAACCAAGACCTGAAAAACACAAACGAATCAAAAGATTGTATATTCTAACTAAAACGAAACTAAATCTAATGAAAACCGAACAAACTATACAAGAATAAATAGATGTATTTTGCAATACATCAGAGGGATATGCATGATGTGTTAGTTTCTAGGGCGGGTTAATCTTGGGTAACCATTTTATGTGTTAAAGAAATCAGAAATTCGTTTAACCGTCAAATAAATCGTAAATTGTGTAAATGGTGAATCGGGAATGACGTTAGACCATAGCTTGAATTTTGAGAATGAGAAGTGTATCATTTGTTCGACCCACGTGAAAGTGAAAAATAGATTTTCTTGAGGACAAGCAAAAGACAAGTGTGGGGATGTGATTCATGGTTGAAAACCCGTTGCTTTATCGTATTAGGTTTATGTTTTTACGTAAATTTTGGTTTCAAATGGCCTACTCTGATTAGAATTGTGTTTTGCAGGTCTAACAGAGTTTAAGGAGTTGTTTAGGAGCTATGCGGAGCATCGGGGAGCGATGGGATCAACCAGGTACACGAAACGCACAAAATAGAAAAGCAAAAGTTGTTAATTGTTGTTTTGGACGAATTAAAAACCCAATTTTTGATCATTATCACGGAGTTACGTATTTTGAACCTGAATACACCATTTTCGAAGCCAATATACCTCACCACACAAACTCCAATCCATTCGATCATCCGCAATCATCATCCACCATCACAATCCTAACCATAATAACCATCATCACTAGCATTTCACAATTTAATCCACTATCACCATCAACACTAAACCCTAACCATCATCCAATACCACCAACAAGGCTCAAGATGTTTGTATGCAAGCTTCAATCATCCGTTGATTGCGTTTCGTTGACCATGAGCAGCTAATCCTCTCGGTTTCACCCTGGTGTAGACTTTTGTAAGGATTTCTAGGGTTTTGACATATGTTTTAGTATTTGATTTTGTGACAAGTTAAATTTAATATTTGAATTGATTGATAATTGTCTTACATTTGAATTATATTTGTGAATTGTCGAGTGATATAAAATTTGACTTTGCAAAACAAGTTTGTGCACTTATGCCTTATCAATCGATATGATATACATGTCCTAGGTAAAGATATGCATTGTGGTCCGTTCTTGAAGCGTTGATAGCAATTGGCACCTAAGCCTTGTGACACTAAAACCGTTAATAACCGAATTCAACTAAATCAAGTTAAAAACGTGTAGAAACCCTAGGCCTTGCAATTGTCGAACCGGGTGTGAACCTTGCTCTACAATTATTGTTTACAATCGAAATTGTGTTTTGTGAAATTCCAAGCAAACAAATTTTTATTAGTCAAGTAATTTAGTAACAAACTTGTTGGTTAATTCCGACCTCCCTTTTTCAAATAAACAATGATACAAATAACCATATAACAAGCTTCATAATTTGTGACAACCAATAATAATCAATCACGTCCGTATACAAACCAAAAACTCTTCGTGGATCAACCCCGTACCACCGCTAACTCAAAGTTAAATGTATACCAGGCTTATAAATATTATCTTTGACCAGAGCGTGACACTCCGATCAGCAAGGCATGGATTGCCCACTTGACTTTGCAGGGTCAACCTTAAAGGGTAATTTGACTTTGTAAGGTCAAACAATTTAGATGAGAATGTTTAACAATTATGCAAGGGCGAAAATGAATAGTTGTTACAAAGTACATTGTGTAAAAAGAAAGAGTATAAATGTTATTTCACATCAAGGACTAAAACGTTCAGTTGTTACAAAGTACATGGTGTAAAAAGAAAGGGTATAAATGTCATTTCACATCACAACTAATAGAAATGTGATGTTATTTAGCAGTAGTACCAAGATTGCTTAAATGAGGTAGGCAAACACATGGTGTAAAAGTGAAAGTTTTTCATTGTAGAGAATAATCCTGATTTTACAAACTACCGGTTAACTAGTCTCCCTTACGGTTATCTATTATCTAGAAAAGTGCCATAATGTGACTAACTACCTCATAGTGGAAAGTCTAAGGCAACTATGGAACTCGATTTAACTCGGTAAGCAATGAGTGAAAGGGAAACTAAGGGGATCTTCTTACAAAGTATCTAACCCTAGCAATCTCAAACTAAGGACAAACCGACAATCTCTCACCTTACGGATATTAAGATTGGTAGAGTAGTTAACCCTATCCAAATTACAATTATACCCCTATGGATTACTACGTCTAGCGAAGCATCTAATAGCCAAAACACACAGTAATTGACCTAGCATGCAACTATTATTTGAAAGACATTCAACTAGCAACATGATGGATAATAATTATTCAATGAATCTGATTAAATATGCATACACATCAAATCAATGAACCAAAGTTAATTACTTTTCAAAATAAATCCATAAACACAATCAACATCCAATAAAAATCCAAACTTTAACAATTGTTCATCACAACCTAAGTAGTTTTAAGTGTTTAGCCAAGAAACATAGTATCAAAAACCAGAAAACAAGTTTCAAATAGAGAATTCATTGAAGTGAAAGATAAAACTAAGAAACAAGATGAATCGGGAAAGTAAAACCCGTAAATCTTCAATCTGTATGCTTCTAGCATCCACCCGATGATTCCAGAACTCAATTCCTTGCTAAACCAACTTGAAAATTCTTCCAAAGAGGTCTGGTTGCGTCTAGGGTTTTAGTTATGATCATAATAATGTATATATACTTTTCCAAACCCTTAAACCCTTAAAATTCATGAAATTTGCTGGAATAACACCCTCTCGCGGCCCGCGAGACATTTGGAACAGGTTTTCGCGCCACGCGGCGCTATGCTTCAGTCAAACGGGTCAAAACAGGCTGTGGCGGGGCGCGAGACTATACCCTAATTCTATCGCGACCCATCAAAACCTAAAAAGCCTTATTTTTGTCATCGTTTCATCTCTCGATCATCCGTTCACGTCCCGATAATTGGTTTTAGCATATTTTGGCTCATTTTCCACTCTTTTCATCAACCAAGACCTATAAAACACAAACGAATCAAAAGACTGCATATTCTAACTAAAACGAAACTAAGTCTAATGAAAATCGAACAAACATACAAGAATAAATAGATGTGTTAGTTTCAAGGGCGGGTTAATCTTGGGTAACAATTTTATGTGTTAAAAAATCAGAAATTCGTTTAACCGTCAAATAAACTGTAAATTGTGTAAATGGTGAATCGGGCATGACATTAGACCTTGAATTTTGAGAATGAGAATTTTATCATTTGTTCGACCCACGTGAAAGTGAAAAATAGATTTGCTTGAGGACAAGCAAAGGACAAGTGTCGGGATGTGATGCGTGGTTGAAAACCCGTTGCTTTATCGTATTAAGTTTATGTTTTTACGTAAATTTTGGTTTCGAATAGCCTACTTTGATTAGAATTGTGTTTTGCAGGTCTAACGGAGTTTAAGGAGCTGTTTGGGAGCTTTACGGAGCATCTGGGAGTGATGGGATCAACCAGGTACACGAAACGGACAAAACAGAAAAGCAAAAGCCGTTGATTGTTGTTTTGGACGAATTAGAAACCCAATTTTCGATCATTATCAATGAGTTACGTATTTTGAACTTGAATACACCGTTCTTGGAGCCAAGATACCTCACCACACAATCTCCATTCCATTCGATTATCCGCAATCATCATCCACTATCACAATCCTAACCATAATCACCATCATCACCAGCATTTCACAATTCAATCCACTATCACCATCAACCCTAAACCCTAACCATCATCCAATACAAGCATCAAGGCTCAAGATGTTCGTATGCAAGCTTCTATCATCCGTTGATTGCATTTCGTTGACCATGAGCGGCTAATCCTCTCGGTTTCACCCTGGTGTAGACTTTTGCAAGGTTTCTAGGGTTTTGACATATGTTTTAGTATTTGATTTTGTGACAAGTTGAATTTAATATTTGAATTGATTGATAATTGTCTTGCATTTGAATTATACTTGTGAATTGTCGAGTGATTATAAAATTTGACTTTGCAAAACAAGGTTTGTGCACTTATGCCTTATCAATCGATATGATTTACATGTCCTAGGTAAAGATATGCATCGTGGTCCGTTCTTGAAGCGTTGATAGCAATTGGCACCTAAGCCTTGTGACACTAAAACCGTTAATAACCAAATTCAACTAAATCAAGTTAAAAACGTGTAGAAACCCTAGGCCTTGCAATTGTCGAACCGGGTGTGAACCTTATTCTACAATTATTGTTTACAATCGAAATTGTGTTTTTTGAAATTCCAAGCAAACAAATTTTTATTAGTCAAGTAATTTAGTAACAAACTTGCCGGTTAATTCCGACCTCCCTTTTTCAAATAAACAAAGATACAAATAACCATATAGCAAGCTTCATAATTTGTGACAACCAATAATAATCAATCACCTCCGTATACAAACCACAAACTCTTCATGGATCGACCCCGTACTACCGCTAACTCAAAGCTAAAGGTATATCGGGCTTATAAATATTATCTTTGACCGGAGCGTGACACTCCGATCAACAAGGCATGGATTACCCACTTGATTTTGCAGGGTCAGCCTTAAAGGGTAATTTGACTTTGCAGGGTCAAACAATTTAGGCGAGAATGTTTAACAATTATGCAAGGGCGAAAACGAATAATTGTTACAAAGTACATGGCGTAAAAAGAAAGTGTATAAATGTTATTTCACATCAAGGACTAAAATGTTCAGTTGTTACAAAGTACATGGTGTAAAAAGAAAAGGTATAAATCAGTGGCGGATCTAGAAAATCCGTCAAGCCGTAACGTTTTATAAATAAGCGGTAACGAAATCGAAAAAACGTCAAATTTTTACAAAATTTACACTAATTTTACACTACCGCCGGAGCGCCAAGCCGTAGCGGAGGTTGCCCCTACTTACACTGTATGTCCGCCACTGGTATAAATGTCATTTCGCATCACAACTATCAGAAATATGATATTTCGCATCACAACTAACAGAAATATGACGGTATTTAGTAGCAGAGTCCAAGATTGCTTAAATGAGGCAGGCAAACACATGGTGTAAAAATGAAAGTTTTTCAATGTAGAGAATAATCATGATTTTGCTCGTAAAGCTTGGGGTAAAAATGCAGTTTACTCTTGTCAATATTTTCTTTACCTTTTTATCCTTTTTTTCAATATTTCACACACCTCCGAAATTGCATAAACAATGGCGCCTTAAACCCTTTATAGTTGGCATTTTGTAGACATTTCTCCGTAAAATCACTCACTCCACCATGAACCCTAGACCTATGCTCAAGCTTTCTCACTTCCTCAATTCCGGGTACCACCATAAACCTTTCTTTCTTTACTTTCTTGCTTCTTTGAAATGCTAAAAAAACGATTATCGGTACCCCCTTTTCCCTTTATATTTATCCCTACAATTATAAACTTGTGTCTAATCGACGATTCATTGTCCATATACTGTGTGCTTATACCAACTTGTTATACCTATAGATTTACTTGCAGTTGTGTGTATTCAATATCATTGTTTATGTTGGTACAAGTTGGTTTTCAATTGTTAAACCTAAATGATATAGTAAAGAGTTAGTGACCATAAGTAGAATTAAGGTTTTAGTAATTAAAGTTTGAGTATAAAATTACAATTCTTGAGAGGAAAAATCAAATTTTGATATCCTAATGATGATGAATCATCATCATACTCAGTATATCCCACCAATAGCAAAGCTAATGTAGGGTCTGAGGAGGGTAAGATGTAGACAACCTTACCTCTACCCCGTAGGAATAGAGAGGCTGCTTCCAGTGAGACCCCCGGCTCCGTAGTAGTTTTGCATCAAGCCTTGGACATAAGGCACATAACACTCAGCAATTGGGACAAAAGCCGATTAGCGCATGTACCCCCTTGTCTTTCGGCTATCAACGCCACCACATGATGCATGATTAACCGTCCCTCGCTTTTTAACGTTATTTTCATGAAATTAGTAAAATAACGTTAAAATTAGTGCACTTTCACTTTTGCCCCCCAAGGGCCCACACATATATACATTATATGCGCATACCGCAAGCGGGGCGTGTTTGAGATTCTGATGATGAAGTATAAAAATCTGTTCGTTTTGATTACGGTTGTATGCTTTGATTGTATATTAGATGATGGTGCTTTTAGTATAAGAAATTTGATATTTGGATATCGTTGCATCAGGAACAAGTTGTTTCAACGTCGGTTACGTGGGGAAAATGCCGGAAATTGTTATAGTTTGATGTCATCTGCTGGCTTTTCTACTGTTAGACAAAGTTATGGTGCTGAGGGTATTATGCAATGCATTCTCATTCTTTTGTTATTGTTGTTTTTAGTAATCTTCATAGAACTGATTAAATGTTGTATCATTTGAGTGTTCAGGGAGAACTTCTAGCCGTATATTTGCAGATTATTCAATTTTCAAGGGCAAAGCTGCACTATCTGCCGCCCCTGTTCTTCCTACTTTTAGTAAAATGGATGTATGATCTTTATATATTTCAAAGTTTCAGACCCGCTAAGGTCACCTCTCACAAAAGTAAAAGCCTAAAAGAGAAATATTGATTGTAGGACTCAAAACTATGTTTTTTTGTTAGTTTATTTGTTGTTAGAATATTTTTTTTTCTAAGATTCTTGTTATTGAAAAGTTTTTTAAATCGTTTTTGTTATATCAAATCGGAGAATCATCTTGGAATGAAAGGTTAATATATGAATAATCACACGGTTTTTTTGATGATCAAATTATTTAATATTCACTGAAAACTTTGTCTGTTACACAGTCTGGTCATACAAAAGTAGATCGACGTGGTGTGATTATGCTGACATTCCGACCTGCTATTGGTGAACGCAAATACGATTCAGAAAAGAAACAGGTAACTTGCCATACATACCTGCATAATTTTAGTTAATTTTATGCTTTGTATTTTCTCTAATTTTCTTCATGTCAATAAGTCTAATACCAATTATGTAACATCTTATAGTTCATTTTTTTGTAATGAAGAGAGAATATTAGATCATGTAGAAGTTCAAAACTTCTTTATGCCACAGTGTCTAAGTTGACCATTGTATGTACTCCACTTAACGTTTGAGGCACTCTTATGACTTTTAAACTAACGGATAATGCATCAATTTGGGTTTGATTATGTCGATTCGGGCAAATTTGTAATTTGCAAAATGACAAAATGTTCCTAAATGTAAAGCATGTGTCACAGCTAGAGTTGTAAAACGACAAAATACCTCATACTTACTCAAAATCGTATCTAGATCGATTGCCAAAACATATTTGACATAGTTTTCAATAGCGGCTATAGCGACCACTATAGCGCGCTATGTAGCGAGGCGACCAAGTGTCGCTATCTGGGTCATAGCGACCAATAGTGTGAATAGCGACAGTTACTAATTAGATATAGCTATAAAGTAACTGGATTTATAGGGTTTTGTTAAATATACATGTAAAATAGTTTATATACCAAGGTATTTTGATATAATATACATATAAAAAGTTTTCAAAATTCTTTTTCTAGTGTATCGCTATTTATAAAACAGCGGTCGCTATTTGTCGCTATTCGCTATGTAGCATATGGGTCCCTTGTCGCCAAGGTTTAAAAGAACGGAAACGAGTTTCGAGGCATTTTCCCTTCGTCTCACGAGGCATAAGCCTTGAGGCGAAACGAGGCGTAAGGCCTAGGCGGTATTAATAAATAAATATATAATATTATAAAAATAATAATACCAACTAATTTCATCATCAGATTCATCAAGATCATCAAAAACACACTTAAAAAGGACATGAAATGCTTGAAATTGACACAAAAAGTCAAAAACATCAAAAACAACTATCAAAATCCCCTGAGGCGCAACTTTCTTAGCGCCTCAGCCCCTCTGAGGCTCATATACATTAAAAACACCATGAGGCGCGCCTCAGACTCGTTTTTTGGCCGTTTCGCCTCGAGGCGTGCCTCGAGGCGCACGCCTCAAACGTTTTCTAAAACCATGCTTGTCGCTATTTGTTGCTATTCGCTATTAACAACTATGATATTTGAGTAGATTCAGGAGGATTTATGCCATTTTACAACTTTAGATGTGATGAAATCTGTAAATTTTGGGGCATTTGTCATTTATAGATTTCCGACAATATTTTTTTGATGCCAAATCACAAATGAAACCAAATCGCTACTTGGGTGGCCTATGAAACAGTTTCCGAAACTTTAGTTATATATAAACTATTATTTTGAAAGCATATAAATTTCTTGAGATCTAACAAGTTCTATTTTATGTAGCTGTTTGCATTGTCAGTGACAGAAGTTGGGTCCTTCATAAGTTTGGGCCGTGAAGATTCTTGTGAATTCTACCATGATCCATCGATTCAGTCAAGGTAGACCTTTGCTTCTCATGGCATGTCTCATAAAATCACTTTTCACTCTCTCCATTCTTGATATAATTTCATGACGTATTTTGAAGTTTTGGCCCGGCCAATTAACCAATGTTTGCCAATTGGAAGTAGCATCTCATTTACAGAATGCTACTTGTTGAAAAGTAAAGCTTGTGTTTTGGTTTTCATCTATACTTAGTATTACGTTTTTAAATGTACAGGGATGCAGGTCAAGTTAGGAAAAGCCTATCAGTTAAGCCACATGCAGATGGTTATTTCATTTCTTTAAGTAGGTTATTTCTCTCTTCTCATCCACATGCTCATCTTGAGTTTATTTTGAACTTTCGTTGATACTTCTACTTTGTTATCGGTGTTGTCTTAAATCATAAGTAGATGCGCCGATATTGACTCAGTTATATACTAATGGGTTAACTTGGTTGTGTTTTATCTCAAACGGGTCAAATAAATAAAAGGGGCTAAAAAGTGAACGTGTGTCAAATGAGTTGAACGGATCAATCAGGTCGAAACTCCTCTAACTAACTGTTTCACATATTTTTAACTCCCTTTTTTCTTTTATATATATAGTACCAAGTACATGCTTACAAGTTACAATTTCCTAAATCGTTTTTTAATATATTATATTTATATACAATAGTTTATGAAATCATATTTACTACATTAGTTTAAAAAAGAAAAGACGAACAAAGAGTGTTGGTGGGTGGGCACAACTCGATCTGTTTTGACATGCAGACGGGAATTTAAGTTTTTGATACGTGACCCAAACCTGTTGGGCCTGTTTTGCCACCTCTACTATTGATGCTATTCATTTTAGTCTACAGCATTCATTACTTGTCATTATTAAGTGACATTTTAGACGTTAGATATTTAGATCAATAGTTTCTATTATTAACTATGTGTTTGGGGCTTTGGGCAATTGTTTGCTTTTCGTGGACGGAAGAATCATCTGGTATTATGAGTTTCAATCTCTAAGAATGACTCTACTATCATGACTATCATCATGGTTTACACCTTATACGTAAAAAGGTTATTGAATTGTAATTGAAGCAAAGTGTGTGAACATTCTTTCAAATTATTTTCAGGTGTGACAAACAATATCTCGAAAATCACTGAACGCTTTACGGTTCCCGTGACTACAGCTGAGTTTGCGGTTATGCGGTCAGCTTTCAGTGTATGTCTTTTAACTCAACTCTCACTTCATATAAACCTGAAAATATGAAAACAACTCATTTTGGCTTATATGTATTTTGCTAAAACGGTAAAATAAAAAAAATAGCTAAAAAAGAAACATGTCAAACGGTTTAAACATTACCCATACTGTACTCGTAATCTACAACACCCCAAGTGGTTTTTGGTGCAAACGAGCCGAGCCCGAGCTTGTGTTACTTATGAAAGCTTGAGCTCGGCACGATTCGAGTTTTGTTTCTAAAGCTCGAGCTCGTAGGTATTTTTTCAAGCTTGAGTTCGGCTCGTTTATTATATTAATGAATTTTTATTAATTATAATTATTATTTTATACATATAGGGTAAGGTTCATGCGAGAACCACCTTTATTGCGAGAACCAATGTGAACACAACAAAATAAACTCACTACACCACCAAAAACCCTAAAAAAACCCTAACACCCCCCCCCCCCCCCCCCCCCCCACACACACACACACACCAAGCTAAATGCTAAAAACTAAACCATAAAGCTAAACCCCTAAAAAATCTAAAAAACACACAAATTTTTTTTTATATATTTTTTTTTATAAAAATCGCTACTTTTAGTATCCAATTTTTTTTTAACGAAAAGTAGCGATTTTTATAAAAAAAAATTAAAAAAATGTGTTTTTAGGTATTTTTGGTTGTGTTCACACTGGTTCTCGCGGTTCTCGCAATAAAGGGTGGTTCCTAACGGATCCTTCTTCTATATATATATATATATATATAGAGAGAGAGAGAGAGAGAGAGAGAGAGAAAATGTAAAATACATTACGGCTTAACGTACATCACGTGCGACAACGTGCATGATTTTGTTCTATAACATGTGTGATTATTGTTTTCAACATGCGTGCTTTTGGATTTTTGAGTTACAACGTGCGTGATTTTAAAAAGAACGTGCGTAATTATCTGTCGTACATGATGTACGTTAAGCCGTATTGTACGTTAACTTTTCTCTATATATATAGAGAGAGAGAGAGGAAGGTTAACGTACATTACGCCTTAACGTACATCACGTACGCCAGGTAATTACGCACGTTCATTTTAAAATCACGCACGTTATAATTCAAAAATCCAAAATCATGCATGTTGAAACACAATAATCATGCATATTGAAAACATTAATCACGCATGTTATAGAACAAATCACGCACGTTGTTGTACGTGAAGTACGTTAAGCCGTAATGTACGATATACTTTCTATATATATATAATTTAGTTATTATTTCATAATTTATTATTATTATTATTTAAATATATATCTTTTCTATTGATAAAAAGATTATATAAACAGTAGGATTGTTAAGGCTCGCGAGCTGGCTCGAGCTCGATAAGCTCGGCTCGGGCCCATTTGCTAAACGAGCTTGTTTTTAGGCTCGGGCTCGAGTTCGAGCTCGTTTAAGCTCGGCTTGTCCGAGCTTTTTTTTTCGAGCCGAGCTCGAGTAACTCGTGAGTAACTCGGCTCGTTTGCACCCCTGGTTTTTTATTCAAAAAGTTGGGTCATTATATTAATAGTATTTCTTGAGAATTACATTCTATTTATTTATCAAACTAAATGAGGACAGTTTAGACACAAATTGACATAAATGGAACCAAATTGATACTTGAGAATGCTGTTTTAAACTATCTGCATTGCCTTTATGTACATGGTCGTCTTGATTCTGTTGAACGAAATATACACGTTGCTTCATTTGCAAGCGATTTGATGTTTGTTAATTCTGAAATGCAGTTTGCTTTGCCTCACATCATGGGTTGGGCCCACAGCACCAACCCCCCAACAGACAGTGTTGGCAGGGATTTTCCCAAGGTGCATCCACAACTAGCAGCAGCCTCAGAGTGGGATAGATGAAGCATGCTTTTATGAGGTTAAACTGTTTGGCAGATGTTAAAAAGATTGTTCTGAAGTTCCCGCATTAATTCGGTCTGGTTAGTGTGGGTACATTGTCTAGAAATCGTTGGACATAATGTGATTTGGGTTGTTAGGGCTCGACTTCGAATTGCACTTTTGATTACCTTGAGCACTAAGTTATTCCCTACTTTTTTGCATGTATTTAAAATGTTTCTAACCATGTTATGTGGTTACTATGCTTGTTTTGTATTTCTTTCAAGTGTTGGGTATAATGTGACCAAGTTATTCCCCACTATCTTGCATGTAGTATTGAAGAAGTTTCTTATACTTACTAAATCCCATCAATAGCAAAGCAAAGGTAGGGTCTGAGGAGGGTAAGATGTAGACAGCCTTATCTCTACTCCGTAGGAATAGAGTAACTGCTTCCAGTGAGACCCCCCGGCTCGATAGTAGTTTTGCATCAAGCCTTGGACATAAGACACATAACACTCAGCAATCGGGACAAAGACCGATTAGTACATGTACCCTTTTGTCTTTCAGCTATCAACGCCACCACATGATGCATGATTAACCGTTCTCAGCTTTTAACGTTTACTTTCACGAAATCAGTAAAATAACGTTAAAATTAATGCACTTTCACTTTTACCCCCCGATGACCCACACATATATACATTATATGCGCATACCGCAAGCGGGGCGTTGAAGAAGTTTCTTATATGTGCTTTGTAATACATTAATTGTCTTGTTTGTTTAAGACCATGGGGTATGGTGGGGCTTGGGTTGGGGCTTGGGTTGGGCATTTGGTGACACGTGGAATGGGAGCCCCCCCACCACCAAAACCCACGCCCATGGGGTATGGTGGGGCTTGGGTTGGGCTTGGGTTGGGTGCACCGCGTGGGAGATTGTTAAAATAAAAAAATAATACAAAAATAGCAAGCCAATAAGAGCAAGCCAGCTAGCATGTCCCCCCGCCCCACGCCCGGCTTGAAACCCAAGCCCCAAGGGGCCACACCCCAACCCAAGCTCACCCGGGGTGGTGCCTTGGGCGTTTTACTTTTACCCCAACCCAACCTACGCCCAAACCCCCGCCCCATATCCCACGGCCTAAGGTAGGATGTGGTAAATGGATGGTTTGGGGATGGGTGCTTCACATTTATCCACTTTTAACACTTAATGAATGGTTAATTACTTAATGTACATCATAAAACCTATAAGAAATATATATAATAGGTATAGAAATTTATAGATTTAGTATTATTTTGATAAATATATATATATAATAGGTATAGAAATTTATAGATTTAGTATTATTTTGATAAATATATTAAATTTCAATGATGTGGAGCAGAGCTATGAAGGGCTGTTAGACAAAGTTAGATTATGTATTCTATATTTACTGAACTAGAGAGTACCTAATTGTAATGTAACATTATGCTCTTTATATAGAGCTCATATTATTCTCAATAATAATTAATCATTAACAAATTATTATACATGGTTTATCTTGTATCAGAGCACCAAGAAAACCTTAAGCCTAATTCCACCAATACAAAAATCTGGCTACAACAATGCCTGATTTCGGTTGCCCTGAATTTAACAGTCCTTAATTCCAGCAATACAACAGTCTGCTACAACAGAATCTGCTTAATTCACCATGGCAACAATTCCTCTCCTTTCACCACAAGAGAAAACTGCTCAAATTTGCTTTCATCCTCTCACATACAAACTATGGGTTCTGGAAAGCTATGATCACACCCTTCCTTACCTCTAACAACCTGTTCGGGTGTGTAGATGGCTCCATACCATACCCTGTCCGCCACCAGAGGTTACTACTGGATCAGAAACTACTGATAACCCTAGTTATCCCCGCTGGATTGCTAATGATGCCCACGCCCGCATGCTTATCATATCCACTGTTTCTGAAGCATCTTTTCAATGTGTTCAAGGAACAACATCAAGGGAACTGTGGCTTGCTTTGGAGCGTGCCTATGCACCGAATATAACCACCCGTGAACAGTGGCGAAGCTTGGATTTTTCGGCCGGGGGGTGAAAACATATATATCCAAAAATTTCTATAGAATACCCAAAAATTTCTATAGAACCGGGGGGGTGAAAACGTATATACCCACAAATTTCTATACGAAAACTACATATATAACACTACTGAGCGAAAAATCCAGGGGGGCGGACGTCCCCCCCCCCCGCCCCTCACATGCTGCGCCCCTGCCCGTGAATTTACCTTAAAAACCTAACTCCTTAAAATATCAATGAAAGGTGATGAAACTGCTGCTGCTTATTTAAGTCGAGCATAGGAGCTTGCAACAACCCTAGCTAACATTGGTGAAGCTTTCAAGGACAAAGTTCTTGTTATGCTTGCTATATCCGACCTTCGAGAGGAGTACAATGGTTTAAAGGCCAATATTTTGGTTCGCTCTCCACCGGTTGCTTTCAGTGAACTGCTTGGCCTCCTTCATGATCATGATTACATGATCAACAAATCTGCTTCCACACCTGTTGTTACAAAATCGCAGGTCTTTGCTGCAACTACTGGAACATCTGTACCTGATCTAAAAGCTATCCAGTCTCAACTAAATAACCTGCAACTGATGGATGCTCAATTAGGGTACTAATTGCAGCCTACTGTCTCGCCAAATCCCTCACAACACGCCTTTTATACCTCGTGCTCAACAAACTATAATCGGGGCAGCAGGCGTGACATTTCACGGGGGAATTCTCGTGGCAATCTGAACAATAGAGGGCGTGAAAACAATAGTTCTTCAAGAAAGTTTGCATGGGCATCTACTCAAAATACCGTGTATGGCCATTGTAATTGGTGTAGTATAGGCCATCTCCCATCTCAATGCCCAAATCAGTCTGGTTCCTCCTCTCAGCCCACAACTCAAGCTAATTTTTCAAATTTCTCAGATGTTAGATCAACATCAGGGGCCACATGGTTCCCTGACACCGGTGCTAACAACCATGCTACTCCTGATCTATCAAGCCTTGGCAACTCTGAGGTCTAACAAGGTCTTGACCCACTCAATGTTGGTAAAGATAATGCTCTTCAAATCTTTCACATTGGTTCATCCAATTCTCATCAACCAAAACTTTTAATCTTTCCAATGTTCTTCATGTGCCTGAAATTTAAAAGAATCCATTATCTGTTTGTTAAAGCAACAAGAGTATGGCATGTGGTAAGATCCAGGATCAACTCCAAAAGATAGCGCCTTGGTCAGAATCTGCAATCAAAGAACACCGTTAGCCTTAACACGAGAGGTGGCCTCCCACGTTTGGACTCCGGTGTGAGAATCAGTTGGTGGTTCTTTAAGAGTCTTAGCGAAATGGTATAGGATAAGAAATGAGAGTGAGAATAGAAAGAGTGAACTTACTTCAAGTTAATCAAGACTCCTCTTTTATAGACAGAATTCTCTGCCCAAGGGAGCCTGTGCCAACTCATACATTCTTGACTTGGTAATTTTATCCTCCCTGGATGTTGTTTGCAGGGTTAGCCTTGCCTCTTTGGGTAAAATTCATGTTTGTGTGTCTCGAGGTCACCTTTATGTATTTTAGGGAAAAGTCCAATCACTTTTGACCTACTGAGTTCAAGTTCTAATGTGTACAGTAACTTTAGCTTCTGGTCACCAGCTATTGGTGTATCAGCTTCCTGTCGGGAGCTTCCAGCTTCTGACTTCTAGCTTCATGTTTTCGGTTTATGTTTATCCTCCTTTGATACTTATTGTGATTATTATTAGTCTTAGCTTAGCTGAGTGGGATTTCCGGGTACCCATGTCACCAGCCCCCCAGTTGACGTGTGAGGGTGTGGGTGTAAATTTTAGATATATTTTAAGTACTTTTTACTCGCGAATCAAACTTTAAATTTATAAAACACGATATAATACTATCACTCTACACACGTTAGGGCAAGTGTACCCATTACGGACGCAGTATAGTGATGGCAATATACTGAGGTCGTCCAAGGACATAATAGCTTTTAATACCGACTTATCGTTAACGTCTAATCTAACCAAATTTTGATAAAAAAGTTTTGAAATTTTTAAAAGATAAACTAAGAAAAATAAAAATACAAATATAAGGAAAACAAATAGACAAGAAGGAATCACATGGTTCCAACTCTTTTTTATGTATCCTTTGATGATTTCCGCACTTTGGGTTTTTTAAGAGATTATCTTTAAGTTATAGTACTAGGCTCCCTTTCCAGGAATCATTATACATGGTTTATCTTGTATCAGAGCACCAAGAAAACCTTAAGCCTAATTACCACTTCAGCCATCAACCCCAATTCCTCCATTAAAAAAAAATAAAAAAAAATTCTCCGACTGAATACAACAGTGCCTAATTCCACCAATACAAAAATCTGGTTACAACAATGCCTGATTTCGGTTGCCCTGAATTTAACAGTCCTTAATTCCAGCAATACAATAGTCTGCTACAACAGAATCTGCTTAATTCACCATGGCAACAATTCCTCTCCTTTCGCCACAAGAGAAAACTGCTCATAATTCACACAAATTTGCTTTCACCCTCTCACATACAAACTATGGGTTCTGGAAAGCTATGATCATACCCTTCCTTACCTCTAACAACCTGTTCGGGTGTGCAGATGGCTCCATACCCTGTCCGCCACCAGAGGTTACTACTGGATCAGAAACTACTGATAACCCTAGTTATCCCCGCTGGATTGCTAATGATGCCTACGTCCGCATGCTTATCATATCCAGTATTTCTGAAGCATCTTTTCAATATGTTCAAGGAACAACATCAAGGGAACTGTGGCTTGCTTTGGAGTGTGCCTATGCACCGAATATAACCACTCGTGAATTTACCTTAAACACCTAACTCCTTAAAATATCAATGAAAGGTGATGAAACTGCTGCTGCTTATTTAAGTATAGCATACGAGCTTGCAACAACCCTAGCTAACATCGGTGAAGCTTTCAAGGACAAAGTTCTTGTTGTGCTTGCTATATCCGACCTTCGAGAGGAGTACAACGGTTTAAAGTCAATATTTTGGTTCGCTCTCCACCAGTTGCTTTCAGTGAACTACTTGGCCTCCTTCATGATCATGATTACATGATCAACAAATCTACTTCCACACCTGTTGTTACAACATCGCAGGGCATTGCTGCAACTACTGGAACATCTGTACCTAATCTAAAAGCTAGCCAGTCTCAACTAAATAACCTGTAACTGATGGCTGCTCAATCGGGGTACCAATTGCAGCCTACTGTCTCGCCAAATTCCTCACCACACGCCTTTTATACCTCATATTAGGACATATCGAATCAATCACTTTGGAGCAATATCCTCCTGTTAAATTAATTCATTTATTGTAATTATTTAGTCAATATGTATCCTTGAATAGAAGAGAATTTCTCTCCTAATTATTTGTCCTCTTGTATTTATAGGCACCTAGTATGTGTATAATATTCAAGTTGACCATTGTCAGTTGATATGGTATCAACCTAAATATTTCAAAGATCCTTTTGCCCATTCTCCATCTTCCTTCGTGTTCTTCTTTTTTTCTTCACAGCCTGTCCCATCTCTTCCATGGCAACCACTACCGATCTCTCTTCCCTTCCCCTTCATTCCCTTAACCACCTCATTAGCATCAAATTAACATCCACAAACTATCTCTCATGGGAGAAACAGATTACCCCAGTCCTGTCTTATATTGAACTTGACTAACATATCACCGGCACCAAGTCTACTCCTTCCGAAACCATCACTGAAAATGACAAACAAATTGTCAATCCCGCATATTTGACCTGGAAAACAGCTGATCAAAAAGTCCTCCTTCTAATCAATTCTACCCTAACCGAGGAAGCCATGACCGAGACCATCGGTCACACCACTGCTAAAGTAGTTTGGAAGGCTCTCGCCGATGCAGATAGCCATTCTTCCATTGAAAGAATTCACAATCTAAAAGACTCTCTTCGAACTCTTCAAAATGGCACCTCGTCTGTTTCGGAATATGGTCGAAAATTCAAGGCCTTACCCGACCAAACTCGCTGCTATAGGACATCCTATAAGTGACAAGGACAAACGACATTGGTTCCTTTGTGGACTACGTGCGTCGTTTGAAAACTTCTCCACCGCTCAACGAACCATTCACCCGGCTCCCTCATTTCGTGATCTCTTGACAAACGCCGAAAATCAAGAAATGTTTGTTCAACAACTTCATGGCTCTCAACCACCCCAAGCCGCCTTCTATGCCCACCTGAATAAAACCAATCACAATCGTTCATCTTCGAACCGTGGCAGAGGCCGTACCTCCCCATCATCCCGTTGTCGTGGCCTTTCCTACACCAAACGACCCCCTCATTGCCAACTTTGTCGCCAAACGGGTCATTATGCGAGTACATGTCACAAACTCGCTTCCTATGCTCAAAAATCAGTCTCCCTTGATGCAAATCTAGCCGAGCCTTTTCATGCTCAATGTAGTGTAGCCTCCGACTTCCCTGACTGGACCGCAGACTCAGGTGCTACAACACATATGTTACCCTCAAAACATAATTTAAATTATTCTAAATCTCATACCGGTAATATTCATTTAACATTTGGTAACGGTAAATCATCGCCTGTTACCCACATTGGGAACACTAACTTAAATGATTCTATATCCTTAAAAAATGTCTTAGTAGTTCCTAATCTCACAGAGAATCTACTTTCAATTAGTAGATTAACAAATGATTCGCCGGTTGATGTGTTGTTTTCTAACAATTTTTTTCCAAATCCAGGACCGAAAAACAACGGAGGTTCTAGCTAAAGGCACGTGCCAAAATGGTCTTTATGTTCACCCAAGGTCACAAGTCCCTTGTGTCACACCCCAAACGATGGCAGAAACATCGGGGTGAGGCACTGAGCGAAACAGATTGTCTAGGAGAAATCCATAACGACTAAATTACCAGACAATTAACATTATGTCCCATACCATAACTTATCAAAGTAAAACAGTTATTACAGACTTAGATATCTCAAGAAAAATCATTGTTCCGACAACTCAAAATTTATTAAATTTGTTTCTAGACTCTTCCTAACTTGACTCCACATAGCAAGCATCCTAGCATCTCAAACACCTGTCACATACGTTAAAATAGAGGTCAATACACATAGTGTAAATGTGAGCATACAAGTTTAATAGTATAATAGATAGCGAAATCGTTTTACGCATAACCAGCATGTAACATGTAGCAAAGTGAAGCTAGTAGGTTATCGACAATGAAATATGCACAGACGTGACTGTGAGTTGTAGAGTGCGCAGCACATATCACCACTGTGACACATGCAGAAATACCCTTAGCAACCCCCGTCCACGACAGGTGCTGAGTCCAAACTATAGTACTATCGTTACTAAGGTGTCAGGCAACAATCACTGTGTAAACATAACATACAAGCATTCATTGAAATACACGTATAACAAGCGAGAGCGGTTAGCGTATAAAGTGTGTTTGCGTTGTGTGATCGATGTGATTTAGTATGAGTAACGTATGTAACACCCAAAAGTGCGTAAAGCAAAAAGGGATCGAGTATACTCACAGATAGCGTTTAATAAATAAACACCGTCTTGGATTAAAGGGAGCGCTGGAAAGTTAGCCTGATTACAGAACGATAGCGTAAGCGATGAATAGTGCGTTAAGCAGTGACGAGTGAACTGAATGACGAAGGGCCATTCGATCGGATGAAAATCCGGATGGATGGTCATTCGATCGGATGAAAATCCGTATGGATGGTCATCCGGACGGATGGCCATTCGGTCGGATTGTCCTTCGTTTGGAATGGATGTGTTTGTGTATGATGGCTTTGAAGTTTCCGTTAGCATTTTGAAAACAGAGAAGTGTCTCTACCTTTTAGGTCGTCCGGTCGAACGGTCGTCCGGTCGGATGGCCGTTCGCTTGGATGGCGATCCGTTCCAAGTGAGACATTTCATAGAGAACAAGTTCATAGCAGGATGGTCATTCGATCGGATGGTCGTCCGATCGGATGACTATTCATCAGAACTGATGATCTTTGATAATTTGTAAAAATGTTTAAGTGTTGAGATTACAAGTCATCCGATCGGATTATCGTTTGATCGGATGGCAATTCGATCAGATGGCAGTCCGTTGGTGACTTGCTCGTTTGAAACTTGGAATTTTGTTGAGTTTAAAAAGTTTGCGGTTTGACCGAAACGGTGTGACAACGTGTTAAACAACGAGAACTCCATCAAGTCCAAGTTATTCGATCGGATGGGAATCACCCCGTTTGATCAGTTAACTGTTCTTGACGGTTGTTCATGTTTAACCCGTGAATCAGTTGTCTCTTTGATAGGAATCAATTCCCAGACCGTCACTTCACTAAGGAATGAGTAGAAGGCCTGAATGGGCTCCGATTCTATCGGTTTTGAGTGCAAGAGTGTAAAAGAGTTGAAAGAAAGTTATGAAAACATCTTTCAATCCTTTTAATCTTGAAAATGTTTAGATTTAGGCGAAATCAGTGTTTAAACATGCTGAAATCTATTAGATCTGAGTTGTTCTTGGTGGAATGAAGTCAAATCTTGAAGTTCATAAGAACCCCATGATGACATCATCCTAGAACGCCTCAAATCAGCCGATTTCATGGTGAAAAACGAAGATTTGATGGTGAAAAAGATGAAGGAGTGTGTGTAGATCATAGAAGTATATGATTTGAGGTAGAAACTTATAAGAATCGTGAGGAATCGAGAGAAAAGAGGGCTGGAACGTGCTGGTCGGACGAGAGAGCTGTCACATCACTGTTCATGATGTGATAGGTGGTATTTATAGGTGACAGAAGGGGAAAGGCGGTGCAAAGGTGCGATCGGAGGGCAGTCCGATCGGATGGCCATCCGATCGGATGGTCATCCGGACAGATGACCATTCGATCGAATGGTCATTTGGTCAAACGTCTCCGGCGAGTTGCGTTTTGATGTTTCGTTTCTTGCGTTGAGCGTTGCGATGCGTTTAAGCGAGTGTCGATTAAGCGATGGGATAGATTTAATTAATAGTCACACAAATATAACATAACTAACAACATAATTAAACTTGCGTTTCTAGTTCGCGATGGGATTACGTTGCGATAGAGTTGCGATTGCGTTTTCGATTAATCACCACAAACATAATATAAACACACACAAGTAACACATAAATGGCACACACACGTAAAACAATATTTAGAACACATAATTCGAGTTGCGATGCGATAGCGATGAGATCAGCGATAAGTCGATTAGCAATAAACTGCAATTATTAGCATTTACTCAACATAATATAACTAAAGTAACTTAAATTAGAGTATCGATTACAAAGTCAAAGAGTACAGTCGATAATTAAGCAAGGAGTGACAGATCGCATTTAGCAATCTTTTCTTCCTTTGACTTTGACTTGTACTATGACTTCAAAACGCGGGGTGTTACAGCCTCCCCTACTTTAGGGAATTTCGTCTCGAAATTAGGCCGCAGGCGTAACAAATAACTGTGGATACTTCGCCTTCATGTCACTTTCGAGTTCCCAGGTGAACTCTGCGCCGCGTTTGCCTTCCCAGCGAACTTTCACAATGGGAATGCGTGAGCGTCTGAGCTTCTTGGTTTCTTGATCCATGTTCTCGATAGGCTTTTCCACGAAGTGTAATGTTTTGTCCACTTGTAGATCCATGAGGTTCGAAACGTGGAAAGTCGGGTGGACGTTGCTAAGTTCCTCCGGTAGTTCGAGTCTGTAGGACACCTTGCCTATCCTTTCCAGAATCTTAAAGGGCCCGACATATCGGGGCGCGAGCTTTCCTTTGTTGCTGAATCTGATCACACCCTTCCAAGGTGAAACCTTTAGGAGTACGTGATCGCCAACATCAAATTCAAGGGGCTTGGGGCGTCTATCTGCGTAACTTTTCTGACGACTCCGAGCTCTCAGCAGATTGTCTCGAATTTGGAGGATTTTGTCAGTCGTTTCTTGCAACAGCTCAGGACCGGTAATTTGCGCATCTCCGATCTCGTGCCATACAATAGGCGATCGACATTTTGTTTCGTATAATGCCTCAAACGGTGCCATTTGAATGCTAGAATGATAACTGTTATTGTACGAGAATTCGACAAAAGGCAAGTGCGCGTCCCAATTACCACCGAAATCTATGACACACGAGCGAAGCATGTCTTCGAGGGTACGTATCGTTCGTTCAGTCTGACCATTGGTTTGGGGATGGAAAGCGGTACTTAGATTAAGAGTAGTACCGAGAGCAGATTGAAACGTTTCCCAAAGACGCGAGGTAAACTGACCATCACGGTCAGAAATGATATCACGAGGCCTCCCGTGTCGACAGATGATTTCGTCGGTGTAGATCTGTGCTAATCGTTCTACCTTAAAGTCTTCTCGTATCGGCAGAAAATGAGCAGATTTAGTCAAACGGTCAACGATAACCCAGATGCTGTCGTGACCTGATGGCGTGCACGAGAGTTTCGTTATAAAGTCCATAGCTATACTCTCCCATTTCCACATAGGGATCTCGGGTTGGACGAGTAAGCCAGATGGTCTTTGTTGTTCGGCCTTGACTATCGAACAAGTAAGGCACTTCGAAACATAGATAGCGATATCTTTCTTCATGCCCGGCCACCAGTAGTTGTAGCGAAGATCCTGGTACATCTTGTCGGCACCGGGATGAATAGAATATCGAGACTTGTGGGCTTCGTCCAGCAGAATTTGTCGTAAGTTAGTGCGCTTGGGGATCCAAATTCGGTCTAGATAATGAAATATACCATTTGATTTATTCACTAGTTACTCACCATTATTGATAATCCTTTCCTTCTTCAAGGTGCGTTCGGTAAAACAAGCATGTTGAGCGTCACGGATAAGAGATTCGAGATTGTGCTGGGCGTGAATATTACGAACGCTATGCAAATAGCTTCGTCTGCTGAGAGCGTTGGCAATGACATTCGCTTTGCCAGGATGATAACGAATCTCACAGTCGTAATCATTAAGAAGTTCAACCCATCGACGTTGGTGCATATTCAGTTCCTTTTGGTTTAGGATGTGTTGTAGGCTCTTATGGTCGGTGAAGACCGTACACTTGGTACCATACAGGTAGTGTCACCAAATCTTCAATGCAAAAACAACTGCACCAAGATCGAGATCGTGGGTTGTATAGTTCTTCTCGTGGATCTTGAGCTGACGAGATGCGTAAGCGATAACCTTGTCTCGTTGCATAAGAACACAACCGAGACCAAGGTTCGAGGCATCGCAATAGACTATAACGTCATCGTTTCCGTTAGGTAAAGCGAGCACGGGAGCATTGCAGAGCATGTGCTTCAGAGTCTGAAAGGCTTGCTCTTGTTCGGTTCCCCAAACAAAAGGCTTGTCTTTATGCGTGAGAGAGGTAAGCGGCACGGTGATTTTTAAGAAATCGGCGATGAATCGGCGGTAATAACCAGCTAATCCGAGGAATGAGCGAACTTCGGATGGAGATTTGGGTGTAACCCAACTCTTAACAGCTTCAATCTTCGCGGGGTCGACGTGAATACCTTGACTATTGACAATGTGACCGAGGAATTGAACATCCTCTAGCCAGAATTCACACTTGGAGAACTTGGCATAGAGTCAATTCCCTTGGAGTAATTCGAGAACCAAACGTAGATGTTGCGCGTGTTCGGTTTTCTACTTGGAATAGATTAGGATATCATCGATAAACACGATGAAGAAGCGGTCGAGAAAGGGTTTACACACGCGATTCATCAGATCCATGGAAACCGCGGGTGCGTTGGTTAACCCAAAGGGCATAACAACGAATTCATAGTGGCCGTATCGAGTTTGGAAAGCAGTTTTAGGTATATCCTCCTCTTGAATGCGTAACTGGTGATAGCCTGAGCGTAAATCAATCTTCGAGAAACACGTAGCACCTTGTAATTGGTCAAACAAATCATCGATGCGGGGCAAGGGATAGCGATTCTTGATTGTCAGCTTATTCAATTCCCGGTAGTCAATGCACATCCGGAACGATCCGTCCTTCTTTTTGACGAAAAGGACAGGTGCGCCCCACGGAGAGGTGCTAGGGTGAATGAAGCCTTTGTCAAGCAATTCCTGGAGTTGACTCGAGAGTTCGCGCATTTCAGACGGAGCGAGTCGATAGGGAGCTTTAGTGTAACATTCCCAAAATTTTAAATTTATTACACGAATAGATCATGGGTAAGTTGAATGTTAGAAATATGAAGTACCTAGACAGGCCTAGGAACCGTTTAATAATTAAGTTATAAAAATACATTATATTTGAACCTACTAAATGAAACTTGGTTCAAAATGTAGATAGAAATATTCTCATTCTAATGACATATTCATTATTTTATAAAATGTCATATTTTAGAAGTTATAAGCGCCAAATGAGTGAAGCAGCTGAATTAATTATAATATATAAAATAATAAAATAATATTTTAACTTAACATATGAAAATTTAAAATATTGTGCATACGTGTCCTAATTTGAAAAGAAGAATCAAAACCATGAATTGAAATTTATGAAATATGTGTATGTGTCCTTTCCATTTAATGAGTTAGTATACGTGTAAGACTTCCAATAAAAAGGAATCTTATAAAATTTATTACAAAATTCGTAGAAAGCAGCAGTATAAATAGATAGCATGGCAGACATTTGGAAATTGCTCAATTTCTTGCTTTGGCTCTTGCACGCTCTCATCTCTTTCTCTAATTAAAAATTTTTCTTTCTTTTATACTATACCCATAATAATAATAATAAAGCCCTGCCCCGTTTTAAGTATTGTAACCCCTGATCACTGAGTCAATACCCTGTCCGATTGATTTAGGACCCACCAACGCATGTCAAGGCTCTGCCCGACTAAGTACGTTGGGGTTCTGTCTCGTGACATATTGATAAATTTGAATTGGGTTACTATACTTAATGCGAGTGCATTACACATTTTATTAAATAGTTCAGGAATTATACCCAAGATATAGCGACGCTCCTTAAAATATTTTGGACACCACTAAACGCTCCTAATTACACCCCGTATACGAAAAATAGGCCCGGAATATCTTTATTTTAATAAAAATCAAAGAAAACAAAATTCCCTACTCGCTCAAGGGGCGCGACGAAGACAGCAGGAGCTGTCGCGGGCCGCGACAGCTGGCCATCAGGCCGCACCACATCGTGCCACATGGCGTGACACCCGGCAAAGCTAGTTCGTGACTCAGCAACCCTATACGAGACACGTAGTCTCTCGCGGGCCGTGAAGACATGGCCCTCATCTGTCACGGGGCTCGAGAAACCCCTTGTTTCAGCCTATAAATGGGACGATCGAGCTTCAATTGAGAATCGTTAAAAAATAAAACTTCTCTCTCAATTTCTAAATTAATAGAAATTCTGCTCGGGTATAATACCCCCTAATTAGCGAAGCTCTGCCTTGTTGTAAGTATTTTAACCCCCGGTTACATATTCGATACGCTGCCCGATTGATCTAGTGCTCCGTAACGGCTGTTGAGGCTCTGCCCGACGTAGTCGTTGGAGTTCTGTCTCGGGGAGGGTATAACTAATGTAAATTGGGTTATTATACTAACATGTGTGCATTTTTTATTTAACTAGATTATAACCAAGAAGTCACCAAGGAAATACCTAAAATAGCAATGTGAGTAATCTCCTTTTTGTGAACCTTTTTGCAAACTGTTTTTACAAAACCTTAAATGTTTTACATTATATTAAACAGTGATTGAGTATTTGTATTCTACAATTATCATCGGTATGTTGGGGTTTTGTATACAAAATTTGTTACTACACTGCGAGTAGTAACATGACCACCAGTCATTGATTGACAGTACCGTGGGTGGTAATTAAGGTAGAAATATAAACAAATGTAATTGCGCGACCGCCCTCAATGCTGTAAAATGATAAAACCTGTTTTGATTAAACTGGGATTCATTCACCAGTATTTCTTGCTGATAAAATGTTTTAAACACGTGTTTCAGGTAACTTAGTGTGAAGCTAATAAAAGCCAGCTGGAGAGCACTGAAGGCTTAGAAAAGTGGCTATAAAAGTTATCTAATTAAAAAGGAGAATTGTTTTCAATAATTAGGGTTATACCCTATAAATGTATTATAAATAAAAATCGGGTTCTGTCCCACTTGTTTATCATAAAGGTATTAATAGCAAAAACTTGGGTTTTATCCCATTTAATTATTTTAAACATGTTGGTGTTTAACTCTGATAAAAATATTTCCTAACTATGGTCCTGATTAAAATTTCCGCTGCCAAAATTAATAAACACCGATACCATCAAACTGGCTCGCGGCTCCCGCTCCCGGGGAAGGGTCGGGGGCCGTGACATTTAGCAACAGGATTTACTCCAGGAATGAGGTCAATACGAAAGTCGATATCACGACTCGGGGGTAAACCAGGCAAATCGTCAGGAAAGACACGAGGAAAATCACGAACCACAGGCACCTTGTTTATTGCCTTCTCTTTCTTTTCCTTCTCCGCTACTACGATGTTAGCCAAGAAAGCTTTGTATTCCTTGCGGAGATACTTGCTTGCTTGGATGCACGACATGAGTTTGAGACCTTTTGAAGGGGTTTCGCCATACTCACAAAGTTGATCACCATTAGCGAGCGAGAAACGAATCATCTTATCAAAGCAAACCACTTCAGCACGATTTTCACAAAGAAAATCCATGCCTATTATGATGTCAAAACTACCGAGCTGCATCGTAATAAGGTCGATAGGAAAGACGTGATTGTTGAGTTCAAGCATACAATCACAGAGAACAGAAAGAACAGTAACGGTTCTTCCAGTGGCAACTTCAACATCGAACGTCGAGGGGAGATGGGCGTGCTTACGATTAAGGAGCTTTTCGAATTCAAACGATACAAAACAATTATCTGCTCCAGTATCAAACAAACATGAAGCATATATACCATTCACAGGAAACGAACCATTAACCACATTGTTGTCTGATTGAGCCTAACGGGCGTTGATGTTGAAATCCTGTCCGCGGGCTGCTAGCTACTGCTGCTGCTGCTGCTGAGGCTGCTGCTGTTGATGTTGTTGCGGCTGCTGCTGTGGCTCTTGATTCACCACTCTGTTGGAGCTCATGTCTGCAAAGTGGTTGGGATCACCACATGCAAAGCAAGCTCTAGCATGAGCAGCGGGTGCAGGAGCTGCGTGTTGGCCCTGTGGAGCAGGAAGGAGAGCTGGTGGTGCAGGAGCTTGACCTTGAGCTGGAGCTTGGCGAGGACCGGTATGGCAGTTGGCAGTAAAGTGGCTGTACAGGTTGCAGTGAACACAGAATCGGCACGCGATTCCAATCGGGTGATGATAAGTACAAGTAGGGCAGAGCGGGTGTGGACCAGTATATGCACGCTTAGCAGGAGGTGCATTGGTCACCGGTGCCGCTACTTGGCGGTTCTGGGGTTGCGGTTGAGCAGGTATGGCTTGAAGTGGAGCGGCAGTAACAACACAGTTCTTGCTACTGTTATTGTTGTTCTTTCTCTTGCGGCGGGAGGACTTTGAAGCTTGCGGTGCGGCGGCGGTTTCAGCGGTGGGAGTAGCGGTAACTTGGTGAAGATTCTTGGAGGCTTTAACAAAGTAACCAGCCCGAACTCGCTTGTCATTAATCTCGGCAGTGAGCAGGAAGGTTTCCTCAATGGTTGTCGTCTTCACGGCTTACACGAAATCAGCCACACAATCCAGTAAAGCACGGATGTATTTCTTGATGGTGATCTCAGGGGTAGTAACTTGACCAGGACAAATGATACTCAGCTGCTTAAAGCGGGCAGTTAGACCAGCGTTCTTGCCACCCTCTTGCTTGATGTGCCAGAACTCGTCCTCTAGCTTCTGAAGTTCGTGGGGAGGGCAGAACTCCTTCATCATGATGTCCTTCAACTCATCCGGCGTAAGCCCATAGGCTGCATCATTCCCACGCTTGTTTCTTTCGGCAGTCCACCAGTCCAGAGCTCTGGACTGGAAAACGCCGGTGGCGTTAACAGTGCGTAGGTTTTCAGGACAGCCGCTTTGGCGCAGGGTGACTTTAATTGGATCGAACCATTGAAACATGGCAGTAGGCCCGTCTTCTCCGGTGAATTCTTTGGGTCCGCAAGCTTTAAACAGCTTGAAGCTAAAAGTAGAGTTTGGAGAATTAGTCCTAGATTCTTCAGAGGACTTGCTAGCGTTTTCATTCAGCTCGCTGACAATTTGTGTAATGACCTTAGCCATCTGCTTTGCGACTTGAACAGCGATACATTTGTCCTCATGGTTTCGTCGAGCGGAGCGAGCAGTGTGAGATCCGAATGACGACATTGTCTGCAACAGACATCACCACAGGACTCAAACATAATTTCGATTCAGTCGAGTATAGTCTATTATCTCTCTACAAGCTACTTATATAAAGCACAAGAACACGTCTAATCACATAGTTATGTAGGCATAAAATCCACACAAGCACGTAGGCACAGAAGCACATAGTCCACGTAGGCACAGAAGCACACAATCCACGTAAGCACATCTTCAACTATATTTTGCACGTATTCATCTACATATATTGCACGTATTCACCTATCTTTCCCAGTTGCGTAAAGCGATCGAGAGTTGCGAGTGCGAATAGCGTGTAGCGATTGCGAGTATCATAGCAAGTAGTATAGCATGCGATTTGTTAGCGTATTGAGATAGGTGTGAGGTGCGAGTTGTGTGTGTTGATCGAAGCGAAAAGCGAATAAATAACCAAAATCGAAACACATAATCATGTAAAACCACATAAAACACATAAAATTCCACATAAAAGCGAGAAATCACAGAGTCAGCGGTGGCGAAAATCCAGAATCGAAGCACATAAAATCGAGAATAGATCGTCTTGGGTGTTTAGACTTCGACTACCCAAAGTGGTTCGACTATTCACAAGGACTTTGAGTACACCCTTTGGCTTTCCGGACTGTGCTCTCACCTCAATCCGGGCGATCGGCACGCATCCTTCCAGTTACAACGTGACTCAAGTCGTTGGAGTTCGTCGAGACTTTGGTGAGAGTTTTGTAAAAACAAAATAGAGAGTGGAATAAGTCATCAAGATTCGGGTTTCACCCCTAATTTAACGTCTTCATTTCTATTTGTGTGATGGAATCACGAGAGAGGGAGGAAAATCTGCGTCGAAGTATGGATTTCACTCCTGATTCAACACAAATTCTCGTGTTTGTAGTAAAAAGTTGCGTCGAACAAGCGATCTGATCGAGAGTTTGAGGTTTTCACACCTAGTCTCGATCTAATCACTCGTTTATTTTCCAAAATTGTGCGTGTGCTAGCCTTAGGAAAAATCGATAGATTATGGCGTGTTCGTACAATGCTTGACAGTTCCACTTAGCCTTTCCTTTAAGAGTTCGAACGAGAGTAACAATAGTAAGCTAGTACAAAACCCCTACTGGGTTAGCAAAAGTCGGTCTGTTGGTACTTAGACTATAGACTTGGTCGTTTCTAAGACATCGACCCAGACTAGGTCGAGTCTTGCCTAATTCCCTATAGTTATGGCTCTGATACCAATATGTCACACCCCAACCGATGGCGGAAACATCGGGGTGAGGTACTGAGCGAAACAGATTGTCCAGGAGAAATCCATAATGACTAAATTACCAGATAATTAACATTATTCCCCATACCATAACTTATCATAGTAAAACAGTTATTACAGACTTAGATATCTCAAGACAAATCATTGTTCCGACAACTCAAAATTTATTAAATTTGTTTCTAGACTCTTCCTAACTTGATTCCACATAGCAAGCATCCTAGCATCTCAAACACCTGTCACATACGTTAAAATAAAGGTTAATACACATAGTGTAAAGGTGAGCACACAAGTTTAATAGTATAATAGATAGCAAAATCGTTTTACGCATAACCAGCATGTAACATGTAGCAAAGTGAAGCTAGTAGGTTATCGACAATGAAATATGCACAGACGTGACTGCGAGTTGTAGAGTGCGCAACACATATCACCACTGTGACACGTGAAGAAATACCCTTAGCAACCCCCGTCCACGACAGGTGCTGAGTCCAAACTATAGTACTATCATTGTTAAGGTGTCAGGCAACAATCACTGTGTAAACATAACATACAAGCATTCATTGAAATACACGTATAACATGCAAGAGCGGTTAGCGTATAAAGTGTGTTTGCGTTATGTGATCGATGTGATTTAGTATGAGTAACGTATGTAACACCCAAAAATGCGTAAAGCAAAAAGGGATCCAGTATACTCACAGATAGCGTTTAATAAATAAACACCGTCTTGGATTGAAGGGAGTGCTGGAAAGTTAGCCTGATTACAGAACGATAGCGTAAGCGATGAACAGTGCGTTAAACGGTGACGAGTGAACTGAATGACGAAGGGCCATTCGATCGGATGACAATCCGGACGGATGGTCATTCGATCGGATGACAATCCCGGACGGATGGCCATTCGGTCAGATTGTCCTTCGTTTGGGGTGGATGTGTTTGTGTATGATGGCTTTGAAGTTTCCGTTGTAGCATTTTGAAAACAGAGAAGTATCTCTACCTTTCAGGTCGTCCGGTCGAAGGGTCGTCCAGTCGGATGGCCGTTCGCTCGGATGGCGATCCATTCCTAGTGAGACATTTCATAGACAACAAGGATGGTCGTCCGATCGGATGACTATTCGTTAGAACTGATGACCTTTGATAATTTGTAAAAATGTTTAAGTGTTGAGATTACAAGTCATCCAATCGGATTGTCGTTCGATCGGATGGCAATCCGATCGGACGGCAGTCCGTTGGTGACTTGCTCGTTTGAAACTTGGAATTTTGTTGAGTTTAAAAAGTTTGCTGTTTGACCGAGATGGTATGACAACGTGTTAAACAACGGGAACTCCATCAAGTCCAATTTATCCGATCGGATGGGAATCACCCCATTTGATCAGTTAACTGTTCTTGACGATTGTTCATGTTTAACCCGTGAATCGGTTGTCTCTTTGATAGGAATGAGTTCCCAGACCGTCACTTCACTAAGGAATGAGTAGAAGGCCTGAATGGGCTCCGATTCTATCGGTTTTGAGTGCAAGAGTGTAAAAGAGTTGAAAGAAGGTTATGAAAACATCTTTTAATCCTTTTAATCTTGAAAATGTTTAGATTTAGGCGAAATCAGTGTTTAAACATGTTGAAATCTATTAGATCTGAGTTGTTCTTGGTGGAGTGAAGTCAAATCTTGAAGTTCATAAGAACCCCATGATGACATCATCCTAGAACGCCTCAAATCAGCCGATTTCATGGTGAAAAACGAAGATTTGATGGTGAAAAAGATGAAGGAGTGTGTGTAGATCATAGAAGTACATGATTTGAGGCAGAAACTTACAAGAATCGCGAGGAATCGAGAGAAAAGAGGGCTGGAACGTGCTGGTTGGACGAGAGAGCTGTCACATCACTGTTCATGATGTGACAGGTGGTATTTATAGGTGACAGAAGGGGAAAGGCGGTGCAAAGGTGCGATCGAAGGGCAGTCCGATCGGATGGCCATCCGATCGGATAGTCATCCGGATGGATGACCATTCGATCAAATGGTCATTCGGTCGAACCTCTCCGGCGAGTTGCATTTTGATGTTTCGTTTTGTGCGTCGAGCGTTGCGATGCGTTTAAGCGATGGGATAGATTTAATTAATAGTCACACAAATAACATAACTAACAACATAATTAAACTTGCGTTTCTAGTTTGCGATGGGATTACGTTGCGATAGAGTTGCGATTGCGTTTTCGATTAATCACCAAAAACATAATATAAACACGCACAAGTAACACATAATTGGCATACACACGTAAAACAATATTCAGAACATATAATTCGAGTTGCGATGCGATAGCGATGAGATCAATGATAAGTCGATTAGCGATAAACTGCGATTATTAGCATTTACTCCACATAATACAACTAAAGTAACTTAAATTAGAGTATCTATTACAAAGTCAAAGAGTACAGTCGATAATTAAGCAAGGAGTGACAAATCACATTTAGCAATCTTTTCTTCCTTTTACTTTGACTTTGACTTGTACTTTGACTTCAAAACGCGGGGTGTTACACCTTGTTGCTGCACTTTCTGCTTCGCACCTTCGTGCATCATTCAATAAATGGCATAGTCACCTAGGGCATGTTTCTTTTGACATAATTTCTACTTTAAATAAACTTGGTTGTCTTTTTGTTACTTCTATTTTACCCAAACCGGGTTTATGTGAACCTTGTGAATTATCAAAAGCCAAACATCTATGTTTTATTGAAAATACTAAACGCGCACAACATGTTTTGGACCTAATCCACTGTGATCTTTGGGGACCCGCACCCGTGCCTTCCACCGATGGTTATCGCTACTATGTCATTTTCATTGACGATTTTTCTCGTTTCACTTGGTTCTACCCTTTAAAAACCAAATCCCAATTTTTCACCACTCTCACAACCTTTTTAACCTTTGTTCAAATCCAATTTTCATCCAATGTTAAGGTTTTTCAAAGTGATGGTGGAACCGAATTTACCAATCACCAAGTGCAAACGTGTTTTCAACAACATGGCATACATCATAGACTATCATGCCCTCGCACACCCGAACAAAATGGGAGGGCCAAGCGAAAACATCGTCATATAACCAAAACCGGTTTAGCTATGATGTTCAATGCAAATGCCCTGCCAAAACTTTAGTTTGATGCCTTCACTTCCGCCACCTACATTATAAATTGTCTTCCCACAAAACTTCTAGACAATAAATCACCCTTTGATGTTTTATTCAACCAAACACTAATCTACTCAAACATGCGTATTTTTGGTTTTCTTGTTTTTCCGTACCTTAGAGACTATACAAAAAATAAACTTCAACCATGAAGTACGCCTTGCATATTCATCGGTTATAGTCCTAAGTATAAAGGATTTCGATGTCTTGAACCCACAACGGGTCGTGTTTACACAACTCGACACGCAAAATTTGATGAAGACATCTTGCCTTTTCACAATGATTCCACATCCAATAATACCACCAGCTTACCCATCACAAACTTTGAGGAACAAATACCCACCCCTACCACTCACCAAACTCCCTCTCACCAAACTCCTTCATCAAATCCTACTACATCCCCAAATCATCATAACACCTGCCTTCCATTTTGTGATGCACCTACGGTTCAACATCCCCACCCACAACATACCCAAATCCACAGCCTACTCTCCTCAAGCCCAATTGTTTCCCACCCACCCAGCCCACAATTCGCTACCTCCCCTAACACACCACCCGCCAGCCCAAATGACTCTCAAACCCAACCATCCGGCCCACATGCCACTGAAACTCCCACACCCCAATCAAGCCCAACATCCAATTCAACCATTCCACCTCCTCCGATCCCTACTTCCGAACCCACCACAACCACTCCTTCCACCACTAACCCCCCGACCAACTCTCTTCCTATGACCACTCGTGCAAAAGATGGGATCTTCAAACCTAAGCACTTTGCCAACCTTTCTCAAGCCACCACTCATCCTCTACACCACTCTCTTTTCTCCTCCCATGCCCCAAAATACATCAAAACAGCTCTTAAAAATCCTAAATGGGTTCAAGCAATGCATGATGAACTACAAGCTTTTCATGCCAATCAAACTTGGACTCTTGTTCCCCGACCTACTAGCACCAACATCATTGGATCTAAATGGATTTATAGAATTAAATATAAATGCGACGGATCTATTGATTGCTACAAAGCCCGACTTGTGGCTCAAGGTTTCACTCAAATATTGGGACTTGATTTCTCACAGACCTTAGTCCTGTCGTCAAATCTGCCACCATCCGAGTTGTCCTTAGTCTCGCCACTATCAACAAATGGAACCTACGTCAACTAGACGTCAATAATGCATTCCTAAACATACATCTCACCAAAACTATCTTCATGGAACAACCTCCGGGTTTTGAAGATTCCAAACGTCCAACGCATGTGTGCAAACTAAATCGTGCTCTTTATGGCTTAAAACAAACCCCACGTGCGTGGTTCCATAGCTTAAGTGATTTTCTACTCAACCGTGGCTTTCAAAACAGTCGAGCCGATCCATCTTTGTTTGTTTACAATCACCGAGGCATCTTAATTTATCTCCTCGTTTATGTTGACGACATCATTCTTACCGGGAATAATGAACCTTTCATTAGCAACTTTACATCATGTCTAAACAAGGAATTCAAAATTAAGGACCTTGGATTGCTTAACTTCTTTCTTGGTTTAGAAGTTCATCACACAAAAAACGGGCCTCTTCCTAAACTAATCCAAATACGCTCATGACATCCTCACCCAAGCCGGCCTACTTGAATCAAAACCGGTTGCCACTCCTCTCACATCTGAAGATGTTTTCACTTCTCAAGGCCAACCGTTCCATGATCCCACTCTTTATTGATCTCTCATGGGCGCTCTACAATATTTCACCATCACTCGTCCTGATCTCTCCTACACCGTTAACCAAGCTAGCCAATACCTTCAAAATCCCACCACCAATCATTTCCAGCTAGTCAAAAGGATTCTTCGTTATGTTAAAGGCACCTTATCACATGGTCTAACGTTTGATCGACCTCCTAACACTAATTTATTAGGTTTTTCAGATGCAGATTGGGGACGATGTATCGACACACGAAGATCCACATACGGCTACTGTATCTATTTAGGAGGGAACTTAGTCTCTTGGAGCGCCAAAAAGCAACCAACGGTTTCCCGGTCAAGTTGTGAGTCAGAATATAGAGCAATGGCGAATACGGCAGCATAAATTATTTGGGTAACACACCTGCTTCGGGAACTTCATGCTCTACCACTGGGACGCCCCACCTTATTACTTGACAACAAGAGTGCCTTATTTTTAAGTCAAAACCCAATCTCACATAAAAGAGCCAAGCACATCGACATCGACTATCACTTTATTCGCGAATTGGTAGCTGCCGGAGAGCTTCACACCAAGCGAGCATTTTCACCAAAAGTCTACCAAAACCGTTGTTTGAAAATTTTCGCACAATGCTTCGTCTTGGACCACCCCTGCCTTGCATTGACGGGGGGTATTAGGACATATCGAATTAATCACTTTGGAGCGATATCCTCCTGTCAAATCAATTCATTTATTGTAATTATTTAGTCAATATGTATCCTTGTATAGAAGAGAATTTCTCTCCTAATTATTTGTCCTTCTCTTGTATTTATTGGCACCTAGTATGTGTATAATATTCAAGTTGACCATTGTCAGTTGATACCTCGTGTTCAACAAACTATAATCAGGGTAGGAGGCGTGACATTTCACGGGGGAATTCTCGTGGCAATCTGAACAATAGAGGGCGTGAAAATAATAGTTCTTCAAGACAGTTTGCATGGGCATCTACTCAAAATACCGTGTATGGCCATTGTAATTGGTGTGGTATAGGCTATCTCCCATCTCAATGCCCAAAATCAGTCTGGTTCCTCCTCTTAGCCCATAACTCAAGCTAATTTTGCAAATTTCTCGGATGTTGGATCAACATCAGGGGCCACATGGTTCCCTGACACCGGTGCTAACAGCCATGCTACTCCTGATCTATCAAGCCTTGACAACTCTGAGGTCTAACAAGGCACTGACCCACTCCATGTTGGTAACGATAATGCTCTTCGAATCTTTCACATTGCTTCATCCAAAATATTCTCATCAACCAAAACTTTTAATCTTTCCAATGTTCTTCATGTGCCTGAAATTTAAAAGAATCCATTATCTGTTTGTTAAAGAAACAAGAGTATGGCATGTGGGAAGGTCCGGGATCAACTCAAAAAGATAGCACCTTGGTCGGAATCTGCAATCAAAGAACACCGTTAACCTTAACACGAGAGGTGGCCTTCCGCGTTTGGACTCCGGTGTGAGAATCAATTGGTGGTTCTTTAGGAGTCTTAGTGAAATGGTATAGGATAAGAAATGAGAGTGAGAATCGAAAGAGTGAACTTACTTCAATCTAATCGAGACTCCCCTTTTATAGACAGAATGCTCTGCCCAAGGGAGCCTGTGCCAACTCATACCTTCTTGACTTGGTAAGCTTATCCTCCCTGGACATTGTTTGCAGGGTTAGCCTTGCCTATTTGGGTAAAATTCAGGTTTGTGTGTCTCGAGGTCACCTTTATGTGTTTTAGGGAAAAGTCCAATCACTTTTAACCTGCTGAGTTCAAGTTGCAATGTGTATAGTAACTTTAGCCTCTAGTCACCAGCTATTGGTGTATCAGCTTCCTGTCGAGAGCTTCCAGCTTCTGACTTCCAGCATCATGTTTCCTGTTTATGTTTATCCTCCTTTGATACTTGCAATTATTATTAGTTTTAGCTTAACTGAGTGGGATTTTTGGGTACCCACATCATCAGCCCCCCAGTCATGAGTATCGATGTTGTAAATATCAATGCTTATGACTCTAAGTCTAGGGGTTTTTAACTTCGTCTATTGCTTTTGTTAAGAAGTTATGAGTTGCCTTGCTTATGCTTCTTTTTGTGTTGTTTGATGATATGTAAGTTTTTTCTAAAAATGAAAAAAAGTTTCAAATTGTCAGATGGGGAAACTAGAAGGATGGGGTATTTATTCTGTGGTTATGGGTTTCCCCGTCGGAAGCTATCAATTTGCCTTGGGCCTTTTATTATAAAGGTTTATGTATTTCATCATGTACTGCTTTGATATTAAAATCCCACTTGTCCACTTGCGTGTCCAGGTGGCCTGGAGGTAACTGATTTGACAGCGCCACATGGGAGCTCTTAATTACCCTAGGCTGCCAGCTGTTGCCAGTTTGATCCAAACCCACCACCTGTCTCTTTTTATTAGGGATTTGAAATTTAAACTTGTAACTTCTTTATAACTGCCCATATCCTTCATTTGTTCATTTACTTTCTCTTTTGTTGGATTCTCTCTTCAATCCGTTAGTTTTTCTGGTGATTTCTCTTTATAATCTGGTAAGTTGTCTCCTGCTTCCTTTACTTTCAAATGGCTTCCAATAAGAATGACGAGTCAATGTGAGCATCTACTTTGAAACATTAGTTTTCTGGTTTCTTGAACCCTATTCCAAATTACATTGGTGTTTGTTTGTGAGTTAAGAAGCATTTTAAAACCAACACATGATTCTACTCATTTTTCACAAGTGACATAGGTAGATTCAAGCTCCTTTGTGCAATTTTGATATTTTTCTATCATAGTTTGGAGTTGATCTTTGGTACTACTTGCTTCATGTTTAAGTCTGCTAATCTCCTGGTCCTTTTCAGTTAGTCAAGTTTTAAAATCTTTTGTCAATTTTCAAACCGAATTTCGATAACTTGGACCCTTTCCCTAAGATTTTCATTCACCTCTTTGATGTTAGCAAATGGAATAATACATTTTTTTGAACATAATTCTTTTAGAATTTGAGGAGATACCTTAGTAGCAGCTACTTTTGCACAATCACTGTCACAATCAGTGGAACTTCTGGGATCAAGATCTTTCACACTTTATTCACCAACCTTTTCACAATCAGTTGTTTGTATTAGGTTAGTTGCATTCTAAACATAAACTAGGTTAGTTGCATTCTCAACATAAACTGTCTGATCTTCACCTTTAGTCATTTCTTCTTTAGGTTCAATTTCTTTTGCAATAAATTCAAGTGCCATAAAACAGAAATTCATAGGTTCATCGATAGTTTTTGCTATAAGAGAAAATTTTCATTTGTTAAGTCCTCAGATAGACTACTCCAGTAAAAAAATCTTTGTGTGAAGAAACCTTTTTTTGTTTGTCCTTTATAGGTGTGGGGGCTGGAGTGGCCGGAGGTGCTTGAACTTGTCACACCCTACCGGTAGCGGAAGCGTATTACGTGTGACTTATGAAAGGTAATCATTGCATCCAATCGTGTAAACAAACATAAGTCAACAACGATGCCATATGTATTGATTTGTAACAAAAGTTTACAAATTCCCAAAAGGAGATTCCAAGTTCCAAACAAGTTCACAATGTTATCCAAAATATAGTTATTGAGTTACATTACACTTCGAACAAAAGATTGTTTTAATCATAAAAGCGTGTAGAGATTTTGTCCCCTATGTACCCATACGAGGTTGGGATTTATAAGACAAATCCTCCAAGGCATTCGTTGTTATGTCATTCCCATTTCCAGTGCTCTATCACTGGCTCAAGTCTTGTGTCTTGAAATACATGTAATTTTAAAAAGTCAACAAAAGTTGAGCGAGTTCATGTAGTTATTGTTATCGTATGAAATCTCATGTTTGTAATCCTATAATGAAATCATGTTTGTAATCCAGTAATGAAATCATGTTTGTAATCCTGTAATGAAATCATGGTATGTTACTAGCATTCATGGAGTTTAAGGATCTATCAGTTTGTAGCTTGCACCCTCACATATGTGCCATAAGTAAGTAACCAAACCGAGACAACTTTGACATCATTGGGATCACAAAAGCACTCCTAAGGGTATACCAACCAGGAGTGGAGCGCATCTCAGACTCTATAGATCTATACCTTTTGCACCTGGGTCACTAAGTGATTAATGGTTACTATTGTCATCATTGAAAGAAGGGACATGAACTCACAGGTTTGCGTTCCTTGTATCGTACTACTGAAATTTGAGCGTCCGTACGCGTGAGTAACCTACATGTGTACTAACTTTATTAGACACTTAGGTCTTATTGGATCTCGTACAAGTTGTTCATCTTGAATTCTTGTCACTTATTTCTTTGTTATTTTTAGAACAACTTTGTGTTATCATAGTGTTAGTAGTTCGTTTGTTCGATCATTGTTTATATATATATTTCACACTTGTATATATATATAAATTTGGTATTTATTAACTCGTGTATGAACGGGCCTCGCCCTTCACATGTCCTCGTGCCTTGCACGCGTGTCCTTGGGCCTAGCCCATGTCATTGGGGCTAGCCCATGTCTTTACGTCGTTGGGCCTAGCCCATGTCTTTTATGTGATTGGGCCTTGCCCATGTCTTTTATGTTATTGGGCCTTGCCCATGTCTTTATGTTATTGGGCCTTGCACATGTCTTTTATGTTATTGGGCCTTGCCCATGTCTTTTATGTTATTGGGCCTCGCCCATGTATTTTATGTTATTGGGCCTTGCCCATGTATTTTATGTTATTGGGTCATGCCCATGTATTTATGTTATTGGACCTTGCCCATGTATTTATGTTATTGGGCCTTGCCCATGTATTTTATGTAATTGGGCCTAGCCCAAAACAATTATATGAGTCCATAATATTAATATTCTTGCACTTTTTACTAAGTATGTGTTTTAAGTATATTCATACACTTGTATAAATTCATTTGGTAAATTTCATACATTCTAACTTTCCGGGTTTCGTAATCGTAAGTATATATATTCGGTAAGTGTCTAAAAATGCATCATTTTTAGACTTGTCGTCGTAGTCGCTTAATATATGTTTTCATGTCGAAAATCGCCCAAGTGTCGTAGTAGCTCCTCGTGACGGTGATACGCTCGTTTGCCGTCGGTGATCATTATATATTCCTTTATTGACCGTTTGACTTATATGTCTTATTTGGTCGGTCGAAATATATTTTATTTCTTAGGAATATATTTTTTAGATCCGTCCGTCGTCCGAATTGTCTCATCGTCCGTTTATTCGTTTTAGGATATAATATAAGTAAGGTTTATATATATCCATTTTCTTAACATTTCCTTGGTAATTTGAGGATATTAGTGTATATGTATTTATGTGGTATTTTATACTTGTTTTCTTATAAGCATTTTCTTGGTATGATTTGGTGTATTGTTTAGATTATCCTACCATCTAAATACACACACTTAACACATAAACATATACACTTTAATAGATTTTCTAAGCATATATATTTTCCTAATATATATATATATATATATATATATATATAGATTTATAAGTCTCCATCTTTAACTTATAAAAATGATCATAAGTGTTTAGGAAAGTTGCTTAGGAGTTCCATACTTAAACTCTTTACCAAAAAGTTCGTCTAGCGTGATTAAGATCCTTAAGTGCGATTAACGATTTTAAACACACTTTAACCCCCACTTAATCACGATTATAATTTTTGAAAATTTCGCCATAGTTTCCTCTAAATTATGGCGTTTCACACGTTTTAAAAAAACACGTTAAATTCACCAAATCAAGTTCCAAATCACCACCAATTTATCAAGTTTCACCAAAAATCATTTTACATATCATAATCACATACTTTTTCCTTCAATCTTTCATGAGCATCACTTATGTAAAATTTTCAAGAGTTTAAAGTTAACTCACTTTTCAAGTTCATCTTTTATATAAACTTGATTATGTTTATTCTTATGATTTTAGAAATCCCCAAGTCCTACATCTTTCAAGTTTATCAAAAATATTAAGACTTTTAATGGACTTCTTTTTATAACAATTTTATATAACTTGTTTTATATAAAAACCAAGTTTACTAGTGTTTTAAAAATCTATTTTCAAGTCCATTCTATGTTCTATCTTTCAAGAACAATAATCAAGTTTACATATATTTAATGTTCTTGATCTTTAAGATGATGATCTTGTATGATTTAAACAGATACATGTTTAAATCACATTTTCAAGTTTAACATGGCAAGATTAACATATCTATGAAATACTACAATAAATAAATAACAAGATCAGCATTAATCTCATCTTTAAACAACTAATCTTAACATAATCAACATAATTAACAAGATTATACTAACTAGTTATCTCTAATCTACATAATCAACACATAATAAGTTATGTTTTGTAGATTATTATGTTTGAGATTAGGGTTTTTGGTTTAATTTTTCTTAGTCTTCAAGATAATCAACTTGTACTTCCATAATATACACTTAACAAGAAGCTTAAATATGAGAAAAAGATGGCTTACAACTTTGCACAAGCTTAATAAGAAGATTAAGAAGAAATTAAGCTCCAATAAAATCCTTAATGCTCCTCCATGCTTAACCCTTGCTTAGATGATCTTGAAATGCCTTAAAAATGTGTAGAATGTGGTGATTTATGGTGAATTATGGTGGGTTTTGGGTGTTCTCTTTGAGCCGTGACCAAGGAAGAAGCAAATGGAGGTTTTGGTGCTTGAATGATGTTGTGAATTTGAGTTATGGTAAGGTGAAGTATGATGTCTTTCAATTATATCAAGCCCTTACCTCAAATCTAGTTACCATACATATAATCTTTAGATTTTTCAACAAAGATTTAGGGGTGGGACCCACTTTGACCGAATTACATAGATTGGGGGGGGGGGGTATTATGTAATTTTTTTTTTATAAAAGTTGTTAAAAATTCTAGATATTTAGGTGTTTAACCAAAGTATGGTGATTATGGATTTCTTGCACCATTAGGGGGTAATTAGGGATTCAAAATGTTAATTGTCGTTAACTAGTTCACTAGACTAGTAGAAATTGTATCTTGATACCTTAAACGGCTTCCGTTTAGTCGTCGGTTCGATAACGACAGTTTTAATTTATATCGACGAACGTTTTCCGCAAGTTGTTATTTTGCAACCAAGAGGTGTATGTAGGGATTTGGGATCCTAAAATAAGCTTAATTAGCTCGTCAATTCGTTCGTTTGGTTGTTATGGCGACGAAAATATTGTTTGCTAGTTCGTTAGATAAAAAACGGGCGAGTTACGTAGGTTGTGACGTAGCGCCGAAAGCTTATGCTTCAGACAGCCCATTCATATCCTCAAATTGTTTTCATGTGTTTGTCATAATTCTGGAGTCTCGAAAATGCTAAATTAGTAGTTCAGACGAGTTAAAATTGTTATATTTTTAGCCGAACGGACGATTTTGTGATTAGCGCGTTTTACCGGAAATGTTATGTATTTTTGCAAGATGTGTTCCCACATTAGTGTTTTCATATATTTATGGACTCAGTTATGTCATTCGTATGTCATTTTTCATCGTTTCGTTTCGTTTTCTCAGTTTTGCTGTAATGAATAGTGTGACCATGAATAGTGCACACATCACTTTTTACCAACACTTTTAGGACATAGTTTGAATGGTTTCGCTACACGACGAAAACCAACATGTGTTATAGCATTGTTTACTTATTCTAACACTGTTATCTAATGTACGACTCAGTTACGTAATTAGATTACACAAAATGCGTGAGATTATGTAACAAAAATAGTGATTAGATTGTACGGATTTACCGGATATTTACCATTTGTCACAAAACTTATGCAACAGGTACTTAAACATATTGGACTTGAGGAACAGGTGCTTGAACGTATTGCACAGGGACATGACTTAAGGATTGAGGGAAGTGTGTTGTGTTTTGTACATTTGGTCCAAGGGTATTTTGAGAATTTTGATAAGGATTGAGGGAAGTCTTTGATTTGGATAGGTTATCAGTGGTGCAGAACTTTTTGTTTGACTTCTACACTCCCTAGAAAAGTGACCTAATCTATTGCACTTTAAACATTTTACCTTTGATTTATCCAACCCCGCACTTGACCTGCCATTAAGTCCTTGATATTTCCTACCAGTTTTCTTATAGAAATTGTTTGCAAAATGTCCACTTGGTGCCATTAGGTCCTTTGATTCATCCAACCCCACCCTTGAACTGACGTTAGGGCCACTTGGTGCAAAATGTCCATTTCCTCTAAGTTAATGGGATCACTATGTTGTAGATCATCAATAAGAAAAGATAGATTATCAGGACTTTGACCATCACCATTTGCTGTAAAAGCAAACTTTGGATAGTATTGATTAAATTTTATCCCAACTGAGCTAGCACATGAGCCATTCGACGTTGCCACATATTGTATTCTGATCTGACAAGCATCGAAGGCTTGTTGCTGAAACCATAACAGGGGATCGTGATTGTTTTGTTCCATTCCTTTTAATATTTTGTGAAAAATAGAGTACGTACAAAAACTTTTTGAAATTGTTACTTTAAACTCTGTAATTCGATACAACGAACAGTTGGTTATCAATTATATGAGCTATCTTTTTGTATTAAACTGATTGTGAAATCAAGTTTAATGTGACCACGCTTTGAAACCAATTGTTAGGATCTGAGTTATAATTTGTGTGTTTTGGTGTGTGAATAAATGAAGCGTTTGATGAAATAAATGAAGTATAGATGGAAATAGAAAGATGAATTGCAGCGGAATTAAATGAACACACAAACTTGGAAAGTTATCATATTGTTTTCCATTAATAATTATAAGAGTACAAACTACAAATATGATTATACAACTCCCCCTCAGCCTGGTCACTCAGCTTTTCTGTTCGTACAAAAGGAATGTGTGTGATAGTGATAACTATATCTCTAACAGCTGACATTACCCTGAAAGCAAAATCTAACATTCCTAACAGAAAAGATTCCACACCACATATGTTATGTTAGAAACATCTGATGGAATATAACAATTATTCTAAGACTACTAACATCTATTTATACATACATTATTGAAACAACTGTTCTTTAAACCCTTGCTGGCTTGATCCAAACATTTGTTTTGGCCTAAACAGATTTTTGGCCTTCTATATCAGTGCTTTGTCTTCAACAGGGCTTTGGCCATTGAACAAACTTTTCTTCTTCTTCTTCAACAATGGTTCCATGTCTTCAATAGATCTTTGATGTTTTCAAATAGATTGTGACACCTGTGTCATTAATGGCCTCAAGTTCCAGCCTACCCACTCACATGATCTAAGTAGTAAACCCTCCTTAAGCTAACCATACCATGTATAAAAGTGTCTGTAATAATTGGCGCATGTATTTCACCCCCGAAGTATAAAACTGAAAACAATAAAGAGAAAAGGGGGACATGAACTCACAGTATTGCGTCTTCGTACTCGTAACCCAAATCTCCGCGGCAAACACAACTACCTACAATGGTCTAATGTCTATTAGACGAACGGGTCGTGCCTTGTCTTAGCATGTATGTTTTTGAGTTACAATTCTGGTATTATTCCAGGTTATAATAATTGTATTTAGTTTTGGAATAATTGTTCATGCAGTGTTTCTGTATTAACACTTCTCAAGCATTTTAACTTCATATTTCCTTCCCAAGGATGGGGGTATCTCATTCATGTATTTTCGTATTTGTATTTGTATATCTTGCCAAGTAATGGCGGCGTATTTCGGTGTACTGTTTTAATTAAATATATGTTAATATATTCCCAATATATATTTCCCAAAACCATATATTTCAAGTCTCACTTAAATATATATAAATAAGCCTTATTTTGTTTAATCGTGTATCGTTCCAGAAGATACATATTTTTCTCAAAAATTATATATCTTCTAAATATACTAGGAAAAATGTATTTTTATCTCCCACTTGGAAAAATATATTCAACTCATTTGTCCAAAAACAATGTATTTCCAAAATATATGTATTTTTCCCAAAAATAATATATTTTTATTTCTTTAGTTTCCAAAATAATATTTTACCAAAATATACGTATAAGACTATTTTCCCGAAATATTACATAAGTCACGTTTTAGCGTTTCGTATTGCTTTATCAAATGCGTAACTTAAATATTTATTTCGTGAGGGTTTTGGGTATTATTTTGGAGTCGTAATTTCACAGTATTTTCAAGTTATATTATTTTTATCCTAAAAATAATATATTTAGATCACATAATAACAAACAGTCATACAAGCGTTTTATTATAAAATATATATTCTAAATATATATTTATCAAGTTTTATTTACGAAAATCCACCTCCGGTACTTGGTAATTTTTGAAATAAAAATAATGGCGAAGTTTATTTTGGAAAACCAAGTTAAAATATATTTGTAAACATTTGTTAGAAAAATATTTCTAAGTGTTGAAATTCTGGAAAAGTTTCGCCACACGCTTACTAGCGTATCATTTTCTTTTGTAAAATCAATCAAACAATTCACCAATCAACAACATACAATATTTACTCACTAATCTTGACAAAGTAAGACTAAATCATAAACTCATGAACTTGAAGGTTTCGTAAAAATATGTAGTAAATCACTAGCACATTTAGTAGGTCTTGTTATCTTTAAAAATAAGGTTAGTTTCTTAAAAACTTTATTTTTAAAGAATATGAAGTTTCACAACTTCTAGTCAAGATTCACAAAAATGTTTCTTTGTTAAACTTTCTTGTTACACAAGTGCTTATACACTTGTTTACCTTCTAAAATATATTTAGTTCATGTAAGATCCGGGTTTTAACAAGACTAGTATCTTTCACTTGGTTCTTCCGAAAAACCACTTGTAGATCTTAAACTTGTAGATCTTTAGATCTACAAGTTTATAACCTTACTTCTCAAGAAAAATTATGTTTATTCAAGTTTCAAGCTCATGGTGGATGGCTTCATCACCTTTCATATTCCTAACACTAACATCTTACTAGTTCATGTTCTTGAACATGATCTAGCATGTCTAGATGATGATCCATCCAACTTTTACTAACAAACAACATCAAATAATCATAACTACACAAGATTTACATGATTTACACACATATCTTTTCTTTATCCACCCTATTCACCTTATGTTCAAGACTTTAATGTAAGTTCTTTAGTGTTTCTTAATTTTTAACCATTAAATCAACTATTAACCACCATAAATAAGATCAAGATGATGATTAGAAGCACTTACTACTAGCACAAGGCTAGGGAAGAAACAAGGTGTAAATGTGGTGGATAAAAGAAATCTAGAGCGGTTCTTGAACTTCCGAGAGCACCGGGCTTGTTTGTAGAACTCCTTGCTTCTATGTAAGTATTTAGTTAGTGTATATTATGTGTGTTGTCTAATATAAAGGGTGTTAGGGTGTTCGGGGACCCTAACTAGCTTAGAAAAGCAAAAACAATGTCTTTGGCAATATTTTTATGTTCCGGGTAAAGTCCGGTTGTTCGGTTGGATGTTGATCCGTTAAATTGTTAAATAAGTATTTAAAGTGTCTTTTATTATGTTTTTAGTGACACAATAATTTACCAAGACTTTGGAAAGTGTCTAGGACTATTTTGGTATTTAGTGCAGAATTCTGCACTTAAAGTATGTTTGAGGCACTTCCCGGCACTATAACTATCACCTAGTGACGCAGTTTTATGGTCCTCACTTCCCTACACTCCCTACTAGTGTAGTATTCTATCTCCGGCTCATACTGGCCTCAAAAATATTGTCTGTCTATGTGCTGGCATTGTCAGCATGTTTCTGGGTTACCCGTTTAGTGTGCTAACTACGCTTTGTGCATCAAGTTTGTCACTAAAGTTTGTTTGAAATAAAGGGAGTGATAGTATGAAATGTGATGCATATGTATGTATGTAAAAGAAATCAGAAAGCAGTTTAATCACAGTTGTAATCAAGCACAGTCATTAAGCACGAATTAAATATTAATTAATTGTATGGATACCTGTAATTGTGAGGGTTGTCACATTCTCCCCCCGTTAAGAACATTTCGTCCTCGAAATTTATACTACCTTAACTCCTTATGGTTTCGTCACATGTGTATGTATATAATTAATATCGAGGTAGATAATCACCAAACCGTGTCAAACCTCACTCATATCAGGTGATTCCAAGAATATATAACAACCCGAATCCTAGGGTTAAAAGGTATGTGCTTTTAGCATTAGATGTCAAACGTACAAGGCGTATTTGATGTATAGTCTAGGGTATCCTGTTAACAGGGGTTCTTCAAAAGGGGAGATTTGACTGATAAGATCCTCAAACGATCGATCGCAATATGCAAACGAGTTTTCACAAACCATAGCATCCGCTATATGAATTCAAAATCAACAACTCAAATGTACTAGTAAAATGATATGTCAACCCTCGAATCAATAAGTGGTAAGGTTTAGTGTGTTGACATTCTTGAATAGCGATAATGCACCGAATGGAATACAAGTGAATCTAGTGTATCATTGTCTTGATTAGTAGTTGCATCAGAAATGTTTAAATGACGAGTCAAACAAAAGTATATGCAGTTTTGCGTGAAACGGTTGACCTTGATTAACACAAGTTACAAGTTTGTAATGACACCACAAGGTGTCGAACTAACGTAATTCAAGTATAGTGGTGACTGAACAAGTTCACCGTGTTGGAAATCAAATGAACATGTACCGAAACAATCCAGAAGATTTGATTTAAACAATGTCATATAGTTTTCAGTTGAATATGGAACATCAAAGAGCCATTGTTTTTCGGTCGAAAGTGAGAAGGCAATAAGTACCGCAAGGCATTCGATTGATCATAAAAGAATCGTTAGGAGGTACACTGTGATATGAAATGAATCTATGTACCTTTTCCTCAACACACAACTGTGTTGAGACCGATTTAATCGTGATAAACAAGACGGATTAGGGCATATTATTAAATAATCAATTTAAATCCATGTATGGAGCGAGTAACCAAATAAGTGCAAGCTTCAATTTTGTGAAAGTATCCCTACAAGGTGTCGTAACCAACAAATGATTTAGTGAAGTCGTAGACCAAGCAAGTCTACTACAACTCGAAACAAAAGAATCTTTGCCAAAGTATTAGAATATGATGCTCTCAATACATCACATGGCGTCTCAAATCAAACATGTGAACTGGATAAGTTCAAGCAATTGAACTTAGTTTCAGCGTAACCCGACAATAAACGTACGTATCAACAAGGGAATCTTGGCATGGTAGCAAAAATAAATCATGAATGTAACTTGAAAGAAAGCGGTTTCAAGAAAGTGTGTTGACTTGGTAACAAAAGAGCCAACAATAACAATAATGTAGGTCACTCGAATTAGGAATCAGTAATTAGGTTTAGCAAAATAATATGTAAATTCCAATGAAGTGTTTGTTCAAAATGAAACCGCATGCGTAGCAAATGATGCATGTATGTCAGGTAAGTTTCCAAGAAAAGGAATAATTAGTATTTGCTAAAATGAAGAAATGACCAGGTATCGAAGCAAATGTGTGTTCGCTCTCAGCGTGGAAAAATTAACGTGATGCAGCTACCATTAGGGGGGTAGAGATGCAAACATCTACTCGCTAGAAGTGAAAGAAATTCAAGTACTCTCTGTTTGGTCAACGGAACAGGCATATATGTCAGGTTAATGGTATCTGCTTGAGTTAACAGATGTGGTTCCTAGGTAACAACCTTTGTGAATTTGGACCTAGGTTCCTGATGGTCCTAAGTACATGTTTCCTAGATTTTCAGAGTTTCGTATATGGTGTAGAATCGTTTGGTGCATCGTGTAGGAAACGCCATTCTTGTGTATGTTTAGAACAAGTTATTGTCCCAAAATTTTCCAGTATACCTTCTTCCTAAATTCATAGCTACTTGATCATCGATCAGTCGGGAAATACTTGTTGGATCCTTGCAGTTAATCAAATAAGTAAGTCGTCAGTTCTTAGCAAGAGTCGCTGACTCTTGTTGGCTAGCTCGTTCGGCTCCTGGTAGTTTGATGTTCATTTGAAAATCATCATCCTTTTTCTTGATGAGCGGAACTGGGGTTACCCAAAAGGGGAAAATTTGGTCTGTTACTTTCCTTCTCTATCAACCACTGAGGTTGCACTGTCAATCCTGGCATCTCCGAAATGTAAGTCGCTACGGTGCATCGGCTACAGGTGCGGTGCCTGGAATTAAATCGATGCGAGATTCGACTAATCATTGAGGAGATGATTCCGGCAAGTCTTCGAGGAAGACTTCAGGATATTCTCTGATCACGGGGGTATCTTCGAGTTTTAGTTCTTTGGCTCCCTTATCCTCGACACGAGCCAAGAAAACAATCCATCCTTTACGCAACAATTTTTTTTTGTGCCGTCAAGTGATTAGTAATTTGTGGAGGCGTATCCTGCTTCATGAGTCACGATCATTCCTTCGTTTTCCATCGGGACGCAGATATCAATCTCCGCTCGATTGCTTGACAGCTGGTCCATTCTAGTTACCACGTCAAGACTTCTCCTTAACTAGTTCTCACAAGTACTGGATATCTATCTTTCTTACTACTAAAACAAGTATATCCTGAAGCTAAAATTTGACAACAATATCAAATAGCACAGACACATAACATTGACTATTATGAGGCGTACAGGTGACCATGTTTAGATCCTGGCGTGCTTCCCTAGCTCCGGTGTTAGACATTCTCCTCACGATTTTGTTTAATCTCCCTTGGGCAATCTTTCCTAAAGTGCCCCATATCACCGTAGTTATAACATCCCTTACCTTTCTTTCCACATTTCGTCTCATGCCAACACGTTTCCCTGCTGTGCCCCACTTTGCCACAGTTGTCACACTTCCCCTTTTTACATCGCCCGGTATGATGTCGTCGACACTTGTCGCATTGAGGTAATTTTCCCATGTACTCTTTTCCCTTTTTGACCTTGTTCTTTTTATTTTCCCGATCACCTCCTTGAAATTTACTGAGCTTTCTTTTTGTTCTTCTCAGATGTCTCTACTGGAGTTTCCTTCTTCTCGTCCGGGATTGAAAGTCTTCCCAATCTAAGTGCTTCCTTAGTGAGCTCCAGACTTATCATATGTGCAATCATAGTTGTTGGTGGCGTTGATACTATCATCAAGCTCAAAGCTTGAGGTGCCAGTTCCCAGATAGATTGCTCCATTTTCTTCAACTCGGGTTCCACCAGGTACGGAACGATTCACGACAAATCATAAAGCCTTTGCACGTGCTCCACCACTTTTGGAACTTCCATCTTTAGTTTCCAGAATTCTAATTCCAGCTTTTGGATCTCCATCTGAGAACAATACTCCCTACGCATCATTTCCTTCAGCTCACTCCATGTTAACGCATATGCTACAGCCTCGCCCACTTCTCGATCCTTAAGGTCCCACCATAACAGAGCCCCATCTTGTAGCAATCCGGAAACGTATGGGACTTGTTGCTCTAGCATATAACCACTCGTTCGCACAACGACATCCACATTCTCAGCCCATTTTACAAAAGCTATGGCACCTCCAGTGCCACCGAAGTTCAGGGGTTTGCATTCTAGAAAATGTTTGTAGGTACAACCTGTACCCAAGCAATCATCATCACAGTAAGTATTAGCAAAGCACATTGGGGATTTTTCCAAACGTGTTGTAATGTGCCTTGGATGACTTAAACATTACCGTTTGGTGGGTCACTCCTTGAGGTACCTTCGCTGTGTTTGTAGCGAAGAACCTCGTGCCGAGCTATGACTCGTGAGGCATGCGCTTGCCACTCTGCCTCGGTCAGTCGAGTGATTTCTTGATGAGACATCTTCTAGGAAGAAGTTCAGGTTAGTTAGGTCTCGTCTATTCGGGGAATGTAAATAGTTATTTGGAAATTATATGTATTTGCACGTATTTAAATCCTCATATCACACATCACGCAACAGCACAAGCAAGTAATTGGAATCATGTTTACTAAAGGTATAACAAACAAACACATGTATCTCAATCATAGCACATTCCTGTTATATTGGTAGTACGTATTACGATTAGGTTTTCATTAAACAGGTAAGCACATTGCATCATAATCATAGCATAAGCACGTGATTTGGGAATTATGTTTAATGAGAGCATAGCAAGTAAGCACGTAGCATTATAATTATAGTGCACACATATAGATCAATAACGCGCTTAATGGAGACATAGCGACTGAGTTTTCATTGGTTATTGGCCACAAAGTGTTGTCGTATGTTTAATGATGATTGGCTCTCGTTATTCTCCGACCGCAATTGCATTGTCTTACAAAGTGTATCATATCAAAAGGGACACAGGGTCACCCTACCCTTGCCTAACAAGTATATCAGAATATCAAAATTACGTAGTCAGACGTGGTCTTCAAAAGTCTTCACAATCTCTGCTCATCATTAGTTTCTTTACCCAAATGTAATGCAATCCGCATAATCCAGAAACCAACTATACTGGTGACTGAGGTGGAGGGGGAAAGAAAAGTAAACTGTTATCCTGCGTGAAATCCTCCTCGAGCTTGTATATACGTCGAAGCAATTAGCTGATCTGCCGCTTGGCAGTAAAGAAATGAGCATCAAACCCTGGGAAAAGTGTAATAGTAGCAGGGGAGAGTGCCAAGAGAATCTTTGATAGATGTGAAGGACCAAAGTACACTAGTAACAGACAGGGCGGAGGACGTGGTGTCTTACATAAACTTTTCAGACAAAATGCTGTCTTGTGATGTAGACACTTAAATCATGTTTTTGGTTATGTAATGTTTTGCATTTGAAGTTGCCAATTGTGGTGTCAGCTCAAGCTCCAACATTCTGCGACTCATATCCTCAAACTGTAGTTGATGTTACCGGAGCAACTCATCCTGTGTATAGCCTCCATAATGTGAGGGATGGCAAAGGTCTAAAATCAGCATAGTGTATTATAGGAACCATCGAAATGGCTCGTCCGGCGTCGTAGAGGCGAATGTAGCAAACGGTGCGACCTGTGAAGTCGGGAAAATACTGCTGTAGCAATTGAATCGTTATGCGGGTGCTGGCCTGGAGTACCCTCCCGGGGTGCGGGTGTGCTTTGAAAGAAAGCGGTAGGCATGTTGGCGCAATGGACGTCGGTCTTCATAGAAGAAAATGAGCAACATCATCGGTTGCGGGTGCAAAAACAAACGTCTCAACCAATAAGGAGATCGTCAGGTGTAGGTACTGGGTCAGATATAAGGGGTGCAATGCTTGGTAAGCCAAAAGAAAACAGGGTCATGTTGGTGCATGAAATGTCTGTTGACTACGTTTACATTGAGTCTTAGGTCAAGATAAGTCAAAATAGGAGCTTGAAAGTTGAAATTAGGGTTTAGATTGTTAATTTCGCTCATGAGGACATGTGTGTCATCATAAGCAAAATAGGATGTATAGGTTTCGCTCATGTGAACATTTAGTCAAGGGTTTCGCTCATAGGGTTAGCTAGGAGGTTTCGCTTATATGTCACATGGGGTTTCGCTTATATGGACTGCCATATAAGCGAAATCAGCTAGTCTATATATACCTGATGTGTGTTTTCATTTGTAACCTTTGGAGCGAAACCTGGTCATTTTCTTTGTAACGAAACTCTGTCAAAATCAATTCAGAAAGCATCAATATAGAAGGAATTGAAGAGGAAAAGCTGTTGTTACTTCGTATACATTGATTCCGCCTTTATATGCGAAGATGAACTACCTTAACTGACTTTTCAGGGTCGCAAACCGGTCCAACAAGTGGTATCAGAGCTCAGGACGAGGAGTTCATACTACTACAGCTTGATTCTACCAGATTCTCTTACTTCTACTCACTTTCTTTCATACTTTTTTGATTTGAACTGGTTCCTACGGTTGAAATGGCCTGGATTTCGAGTATAACGTATAAAACATACAATTAACAAACCCTAGAAAGAATCAGGTTAAAATACAGATTAAAAATGGTAAAAATATACTAAAAACCATATTTCGCTTATTCGGACATCGAAGGTTTCGCTCGAAATAACCTGTAGTTTCGCTTATTCGGACATAAAGCTTTCGCTCTTACGGACATTTCGCTCATACGGACTAGTCAGTTTTGCTTATACGGACAAATCTGCTTTCGCTTATTTGTCAAATACTATTTCGCTTATCTGTCAAGTCTAGTTTCGCTTATTTGGCATATTGATATTTCGTTTTTGTGGACATACAAGCTGATTTCGCTTATTTGTCACTGTTTTTCAAAATTACGAAAATTTACTAACTGTTTGCTGATTTTGCAGGTACACTCAAGATGGATGACATATTCTTGAACCCGTTTAGCGACATGTACGCGTTTACTGGAAATTCCGGAAACGATGATACTTCGTCAAGCAATGTGAATGAGAATCCACCGAATACGAAGAAAAAGTTAACGGAAGCTTGGGAATCGGAAAGTGCCTTCGGAACATTCAATAAACCTCCAAAGCTAATGGCTATCGAGGAATACAGTCGGTGGTCAAGAAAGTTTGAAGATTGGTTGATGGCATTCGCATTTCCTAGCTGGAAGAGTCTGAAAAACGGTTATGTCAATGGAAACAAAAATGGTGAAACTCTAACATCCGCTGAGGAGATCGAGTCGTTTGTAGCTGAACAAAAGTGTGTGGCTTTGTTGTTTCAGTCCGTCCGGGAGGACATAATCTCTTTGATCGATTATTCAAATGCAAAAGATCTTTGGAAAAAGCTAGAAACAAAATGTTTAGGAAGTTCAGAAATTGTGAAAAACAAAAGAAAACTTCTTAGAAAAGAGTTTGATTTGTTTGGCTGTTTAAAGAACGAGTCAGTTTGTAAAATGATAGAAAGGTTTGGTCATCTGAAGCTGGAATTGGCAAGACATGATATCAAATATCCTGAAGATGAGCTTATCGACAAATTGTTCGATTCGTTGCCTGACGAGATGGATTGGAGATATTATGCGCTGATGCTGAAGAATACCATCAAGGCACCAGAAAAGTTGACATTAGATTTATTGATTGAGAAACTCAAGAGTCACGAGCTGGAACTGAAGAAGACATTCAAAGTCAATCATTCATCTTATCAACATAATTTGGATTTGTATTATCCAAAGATCATGATGCCAAAAGCAACTTCTCCCAAGACTGCGTTTTCTGCTGAAAATATGTCCACAGCAAGCAAAGAAAGTCAAAGTGGTCAAAGCAGTGGAAGTCACAGTGGTTATCACAGTGGATCTTCATCATCTGGAAGTCATTCTGATGCAAAGAATCGGTTTCAATGCAACATCGCAATAGACTTGAAGAATGCTCAGAATTTTGATGAGGAGTCGGCTAAACAGTAGATGATCTTTCTAGCATCTGTGTTGGAATCGTATGAAGGGTTAGTAGCAGGGAAGATAGGCAACACCAACCTGACAAAAGAAGATTATGATCAGATTGATCCGAAGGAAATGGAGCTGATCGACATTCGTTGGTGCATGGCCAGTGCTATTCGTCGAGCACAGCGTTTCATGGAAATAAACGGCAGGAAGACAATTGGTGGTCCATCTACCAAGCTGGGTTTTGATAAGTCCAAGGTGACGTGCTTCAAGTGTAAGTAGAAAGGTCACTTCAAGCGAGAATGTAGAAACGCATATGCTGATGAGTCGGAGAACCCTTTCAGAGAAGATTACTACAAGAAGGCAATTTATCACCAGAATAAATCTGAGCCGCCTAGATTGAAGCAGGTTGAAGATAATAGAGAGAAATCTAGAGATCTTGCGGTGATTTACGATGATGAGGGGTATGATTGGAGTCAAGAGGTTCTACCGGAGGAAGATGCGGTTGGTTACGCGTTCATGGCGAAAAACGAACCTATTCCTTGGAAAGATAACTGCACTGAAGAGCAGAAGTATCAATACAGAAAAATGTTGGCTGAAAACAGAATAATTAGAATTTCTGGTATCTATCTGGAAGCGAGAAGAGCGAGAAGATGGGATCCGGACAGGGAGTGTTATCTTGATCCATATGGAAATATTGCAGTTGATGACAAAACTCTTGATCTGGAAGCCATAATAAAGGAGTTCAAAGATGAGGATGAGTATTGGCAGAATAAATGGTGGGGAACAGGAGACGAGAAAGAGAAAGAAGAGAAAGAGAGGAAGGAGAAAGAAGAGAAAGAGAAAAAGGAGAAAAAAGATATAGAGAAGTCAAAGAAGATTGATACTGGGGTTATTGACACAACGCAGGAGTTGACTGCTGAGAACCTGGGAAAAATGGCTGACAAAGTGCTGGCTGCTAAGGCACTTGAGGTAGACTCTAACTCCGTGTCTGAGTCAAAAAGCCAGGTCAGTTCAAACTTGTCAACAAATGCGTCAGGTAAGAAAATTGATGGGAATGTTGATTGCAAAAATTGCAACAAAGAGTGCAAATTTTGTAACACAGTCACGTATCTCAACGGGAAGAAAGTTGATGATCTGACAGCAAAAGTCAGAAGTGTTGAGAATCAAATTCTTGATCGTGACAAAAGAGTTAAAGCTTCAACTGAACGGATAAAAGAATTAACTAACCAAATTGAAAATGATAAAATTGATCATGAAAGAGTTAAAAAAGAAAATGAAAAGTTAATTCTTGAAAACCGTCAGATTTCTGAGAAGTTTGAAAAACTCAAAAGCATAATGAAAGATAACGATGATCGAAATGGTAAAACTTATAAAGAAAACGTTCAACTAAAAGCAGTGCTTAGAGTAAAAGAAGAATCTATCAACCAACAACTGGATGAAATCGCTAAACTGAAACTTAAATTTCAAGAGGCTGAAATTGAAAACGAGCGAATCCAGTTGAAGCTTAACAGTTACAGCTCCGCAAGCTTTGTTTTGCAACACATTGTTCCCAAACCCATCGGGAAAAACAAAGCTGGCGAAGATGTTTATTTTGATGGAACCGGGGTGGGTTTTCATAGAGTTCCACCGCCGATTTTGGATAATTACACGAAAAAGCAATCAGGGTTGGTTGAAATTGAAGAAGAAAGTGAAATGAATCTTCCGGATTCAATTGATGTCACGTTCACATCTTTCAATGATGATAGTGTCCAAAATGATATTGTAAAAGGTGTTGTTGAAAATGTGCTAAAAACGGATAGTGACACTACTGAGGAAGATGGGTGTTTCTTGGACAACTACATTCCGAAACAAAAGTCCAAGAACAACTTAAATGAAGAATGAAATCTTGTCATGTACAAGATGTTGGGTTCAGATAAGTTGTTTTCGGATTCTGAGTTTCTGATTGAGAATGTTAATATGAACAAATTGACAAATGTTTTCAAGTTGGTTGAAGTTGAGTTGTCAAAAGTGAACAATCTGAGTCAAACAAAGAGAAAAATGAGTTTTGAAAAAGATAAATCATATTACAAGAAATCTGTTAATTCATCACGTTTTTATAATAACAATCGAAATAACAGGTCGGGTGGTTATCAGGGTGGTAGGAATTATCAGAAAAGAAATGTTCCAAACAAGAGGTTTGCTGAAAAGAAAAAGTTTGTGAACAGTTCGAGTTCACTTGCTGATGAAGAGAAAGAGATTTTTTCAAAATCGAATGAAGAGTTCTTTGAGAAAAGAGCTTCACAGTCTCAGTTTGAAGGCACAAGTCGAGTTGTTGATACTCGAACATGTTTCAGATGTAATCAAGTTGGTCACATTGCACGAAAGTGTACCAATGTGAAGCCTAAGACTGAAACTGTGAAGATTCAAAAGAAGAAAGTTGACAAAAAGGGTAAAGCACCAATGGTTGTTGAGAAAAAGAGTGTGAAAAATGACAACACCAAAGTGAAAAATGAATCCGTAAAAAAAGTGGTAACTAAAAATGACAAATTTTACAAGCGGGTTGCATTATCTCAACAAGTTTGGAAACCAAAAAGTGAGAAAAAGATTTCACCTTCTGAGGATTCAATTCAAATTGATTATGATGCAAATTTTTCACCTCTTAAGGCTGAAAACTTCAAAATTCAAATTGCGAGAGTCAAGGTTACACCTAAGGCTGATGAGGCCTGGGTGGACTCCATGTTCGACTAAACAGTTTGAATTGCCGGAGCTTCCTTGATCGCGAAGCATGAATCGGCATCTTTATTAAAGTTTAAGTCAAAGTTTGTTATGTGCAGGAACTTCCAAAACTTGTATCCAGATGGATCATGGATAGTGGAGCTTCAAGACATATGACAGGGAAGACTGCGTTGCTGTATGATGTGAGAAATATTAATGGTGGTTACGTAGGTTTTACGGGTAATCAAGGAGGAAGGATTATAGGTGAAGGAACGTTATCCAACGGGATTGTGACGTTTGAAAGAGTTAATTACATTGCTGAGCTGGAGAACAATCTGCTGAGTATCTCCCATATCTGTGACAGGATGTATACTACTCACTTCACTGATAAAGAATGTTTGATCTTGAAACCGGGATTTGTAATACCTGAAGAATGGATTATAATGCGGGCACCTAGAGTGAATGATTTATATGTGTTGGACATGAGTGTAGCAACTACAACAACAGGCCAAGCACATTGTTTTGTGTCCAGAGCAACTGAGAAAGAATCGAGATTGTGGCACCGTAAGATGGGGCATATTCACCTAAGGAAGATGAATCACTTGGTGCACAATGATTTAGTTCTTGGAGTTCATGTCAAAGGTTTTCATCTGGAAGGGGAGTGTATTAGCTGTGTCAAAGGCAAGCAGAAGAAAAAGTCACACCCTACAAAGCAAGTCAATTCAGTTTCAAGACCTCTGGAGAGACTTCACATGGATTTGTTTGGTCCTGTGAATGTCAAAAGTATTACAGGAGATTACTATTGTTTGGTCGTTACTGATGATTATTCCAGATTTTCGTGGGTTTCTTTCTTGAAAACAAAAGACGAAACGTTTGACAGTTTGATGGCATTGTTCAAGAAAATTGAGAACCTGTACCAAAGGCGTATCAAAAGAATTCAGAGTGACAATGGTACTGAATTCAAGAACAGCAAGATGGAAGAATTTTGTGATGAAAGAGGTATATTGCATGAGTTTAGTGCTCCGTACACTCCGCAGCAGAATGGAGTCGCAGAACGCAAAAATCGGACACTAATCGAGACGGCTAGAACTATGCTCGCAGATTCAAAGTTACCAATAAATTTTTGGGCTGACGCTGTTTCCGCCGCATGCTATACGCTCAACAGGTTCTCACTGTCAAGAAGTTCAACAAAACATGCTTTGAGCTAATCAATAACCGGAAACCGAATTTGAAGTATCTAGAACCGTTCGGGTCACCCTGTACTGTTATAGAACCTTATGGAAAATTTGGTCCAAAGTGCATTGAGGGAATATTTGTTGGTTATGCAAATCCGATGCGACGTGTCTTCGTTCCAAGTGAGAAGCGGATTATTGAGGCTGGAAATGTTGAATGTCAAGGTTATACTATGCCGCCGCAGAATCCTGGAGATTCATGGCGTTATCATTATGACAAACTGTGGGATTCGTTTGACATGAGAGAAGAATCAGAGGAAGATGAAGATGTCACACCCCAACCAATGGCGGAAACATCGGGATGAGACGAAGTGTGAAGATTGCTAGAGACATCATAACGCTATTTGTGACAATATTTAAATAATTCCCATTTCATTCCATAACTTCAAATTTGTCAACATTACATAGTCTCAAATAACAACAAGTTCAAAGGAAATACGAACAACATAATCAAAATTGATACAACATATTAAACCTAAACGTCTATATGTGTATCTAGGCATCAATGCTACTTCTTTTCATATCATCGTCATCATCAACCTGTAACATGTTTAAAATACAATTCAATGCAAAAGCAATGGCGAGTATACAAGTTTAAGCATATGTATAAGCATAAAAATGTTTAAAACGAATCCACATGGCAACTTTGTTAATACGAGATCTAACATGGCATGCAATATTTCTAGCCAAACCAATGTTTACGCAAGAAGTTTGATACATTCAACATGACCCGAGTATAAAGGGGGCGGTGCGTTACTCCTATAGCGCTATACATGTCAAATGGAGGCTTGTGAAGCTAATGACTAAAACATATCACATAAGTATCACCCACGTAAGCATCAAGTATTATAGCATAGTATTCATGAATAAGGATTGTCTTGTGTATTGCAAAAGCATAAGTGTAAGTGTGTTTGAATAAGGTAACATGTTACACCCCAAAAGTGATAAAAGTAAAAGAGGGGAAAATACGAGTATACTCACGGTTTTGCAAGTCTTGAACTTGAGAATCCGAGAGTGTGTTGGTGGTTGGATTAGCTAAGTTGGAGCACCTTGTCCTTCTACACAAAGGAACACAGTGTATGAGTTTGGCGTTTAACGGAAGATTCGGAGTTTTAACATATCACAAGGTAAAATAAAGTATGCTACGGAAAATAATCATCTTTTTAACTTAGTAACCCTTGTATGACACTATGTAACCACTAGGGTTAAAATGTTTTCATGGGTAGTACGCCCATTAGAATCATACTTGGTGTTCTAGGTCTTTAGATGATATTCTACTTACTTTAACATATAAACATGAGTTTAACATTAAAGGTTCGAATGAGTGTATACACGTATATAGGGTAAGTATATTATTAGGTCCAATGATTCAAGTAGGAGGTAGAGGATTAAATCCCCATTTAGTTACCTCAAGTTTATCATATAAGTCATGTACGGGGTAGGAAGGACAAGCTTCCATTTAGGAACCCCTTGTATGTTCACCACTACACTTGATGTAAAAACAACCAAGGAGGGTCAAGAACTAAGGTATGTACAATAATATAACAAGCTATTCTAAGAGAAATCATCAAACCATGTGAGGATTTTATGTTGGAACAACCCAAGTTGCTCCATAATCACTCTACATCAAAGCACAAGCTTGAACATGATTTGTGGGTTAGATACCCTAAACAAAACAGAATTATTTGAGGTTTTAACCTCTGATTTATAGTGTCTCAACCTTGTTTTTAAGCCTAACCAACCATGGGAGAGGTTGTAAGCATTGGGACATAGGTATGAGATGTGTTTGACACAAGTTGTATGAGTTTAAGTAAACTTTGAAGAACATAAACCAAAACAGAAAGTTTGTGGATGATTTCAGGGGATTTCCGGGTCTGATTTCTCCAAGGAGAAGTCAAGGAATCATACCCTATGATTATCCAAACAAGTAGGAAGAAGAATCAAGTGATTTGGTTAAGAAATGAGCAAGATATGCTCACTTTAGTGCAAGGGTATGTGTTTACCCGAAAATGCAGATTCTTGCAAGAACTAGAGAGTATTTTGGAGAGTTTTGAGTGTTGTGAAAGTGTAAAATGGTGTGAAGAAGGGTTGTATTTATAATGGTGAAGTTTGGTGGTGATTGGAGGTGTTTAGAGGTGGAAGGAAGGTGATTGGGGAGTAGAATGAGTGTGGGATTCGTGCCAAAACGCGTCTGATTGAAGCAGATTACATTTTCGCGTAACAGAGGTCTAATGCGGCCCGCATTAGGTATCCCTTAAGTCAAAGCGGGCCACCCGGGGGCTGGCTTATCAGACATAAACTTTCAAAAATGACATTTTAGTCCCTGAAGTTGTTTAATTGATGATTTAAGGACTTTCAAGGGCCATTCTTGTCATATAAGCATATTTTAAGGTAAGTTCAAGCACGAGAAGTATAAAACAAGTATAATTAAGTGTAAAGTATTATAATCAAGTGTCGTTTATGTTCAAAGTTGTAGGTCCCGTAATCTGAGGATCGATAACGAACCAAATCACTTGTTTATAGCAAACACGGTTACGCGTGCGGAATCCACGTAACTATGCCAAATCAAACACGTAAAGCAATAATAACAACGGATTAATCAATGAAACACACTCGATTGATTAACGGGATGAGAACCGATTACAAACTGATACAAACACAGTTCAGACAGAATTTCGGCAGAGTTTTGTTACTATAGTCTATTTCTCATCTCTCTGAGTTCAAATGAACACAAAGTGTTGCTTATATAGTCCCTGGGCCACAGATATCGACGAAACACAGAAGTGTTTGACGAATCTGAACATGGGCCAGACATTGGGCCTGGAACAGCCCAATACATGACGAATCAAGGTCTGATTCGTCAGTACATGACGAATCAAGGTCTGATTCGTCAAGACCTTCAACGAAACAGAAGTCTGTTTCGCCATGAAGTGTTCCGACGAAACAGAAGTCTGTTTCGTCGAGGACTGCAACTGTTGTGTTTGTTCCTGTTATCAGACAGCAACAATCAGCAACACATAAACATAGTAATGACTAAACTACCCTTTAATGCAACATGCATTGTTCATTATACTTTACATATCAAACGGAACAAACTTATCGGACCCAAGTGGATAGGAGGATATCCGACTTGGTCTTCATTCCGTTAAAGGCTCGAACCGAACGTGCCGCGTCCACACAAAAAGTGTATCAACAAACTCCCCCTTGGACGCTGCTGTGATGGTTCGACTTCCATGTCTTTCATGTCGGAGGATCTTCAAAGTCTTCACGCGTCGTAAGAAGAAAGTGTATCAACAAACTCCCCTTTTCATTTAGAAAGTGTGTTAACAAACTCCCCCTTAGAATGAACTCTCCATTGAGTTATGCTCGTGAATCTTTTGACTTGTCAAATCTTCAGATCCTTGTGGTGTTGATGAAGGGTCAGCGGCAACTCGATCATTTTATCCTTTGAGTGCCTCCACTTCGTGTCTTCATTCCAAAGCTTGTCATTCGAAAATGTTCTCCTCGCCTTTAGCATCTGCACAGGCAAGAAAGCTAAACGCATAATGAGAACAACCGCTTGTATTATAAACAAATTAAACAAACGACACATTTGAGATCAAATCTCAATCAAACACCGACCGACAACAGTTTGAAAGTTTAAAAATTGTTCAATTTTAGTTCTTAACTTTCAAAACTTGTTAACTTCGACAGATTATGAAGATTTTCACACTGAACAGAATTTGATTAAAATGAACACTTTTCCATTTTGTTTTAGTTTCCAAATGCAAGGACGTGTTATGAAGTAGGTTTCAAGCTTCCGGCAGAAAACACCAAGCAACAACTTCGGCTTAATCAAAAACGAACTTTACACAAATATACTAAAAACAAATTTAAAGCACGGTAAACTAAACGAAAATGCGGAAAACTGTTAAAAACACTAAACAACTGTACAAGAGCAATCTTTTTGCGAATCTCAAGGACAAGGAATCATACCAGCTTACGGTCTTAGTCAACATGATTTTGATTCTGTTTAAAGCTCTGGATAAGTATACTACCTCGATTATCGGTATTGTGGTCCACATAAGCTCAAACTGATCAGACATAATCATAATTTAAGAGATACGATTAACGGTAAGGATTATACTTACAAGTCGATGTAAATCCACTCACGACACATTCCCGTATCAAGGTATGCACGAGAATTCATCTTACCGGTGAGTATACCGATTATCATCTGTTTGACCGTATAAAAATGTGAGAGACTCACTTATTTGATTGAAAACAAGTCCTATGTGATAAAATCACTTATTGATGAGGAACTTGATTTTCAGATGCATGAGGGCACAGGAGCAAGTCCGTGAACAGGTCAGTACTTCCGTACAGCAGAGAGACGAACTTGACTCCCGCAAAGAATCTGTGATATATAATCACTTATTTGTTTGGACATGTGATTGTTGATCACTTATTGAGGTCGAATGCAAAATGTACACGTATGTATAGTATCATGGAAGATCTTAGACTTTGTCTCCGTTATTTTTCGGTTTGATACAACCATGATACCCAGATGATAAGCAGCATAAAGACCGAATATCTCAGAACCTCGGCAATCTCTCAAACTAGATTTCGGTACTAAGACCATATGCCAATGAGCAGTTCCCACCTGACTTGAAGTCTGTTAGGTTTGTATCATCCTGCACATTTTAGTCTGATTGTGAGCCTACCGATACATCGTTAGTAGAGATACTTATCATATTTCTTTTTATTTTGCATTTTGAGCACATTGACCGACCACACCAGTGAATTTCATCATTTTCCTTTATCCAAGAAACTCATTTTTGGCTTTTCTATTGTTTTTGAATTTTTTTTTTAATTTTTTTTAAACGAAAACGACAGAACGTAAAGACAGAAAACGACAGAACGTAAAGACATCTTTTTGGATTTTGAACTTTTGCAATGTTTTTGTATTTTCTTGAAATATCTCCCCCTAAAATTCGCAAAGTTTACGAAAACTAAAATCTTTTTGAATTTTCAAAGATTATAAAGAAAATATATACAAAAACGATCAGCCAAAGAAGTTTACTCAGGTATCACCTTAATGCCATTGACCAAAAGTAGATAATCAAAACGTGATTTATCAAAAGCTTTTGTAAACAGGTCGGCACGTTGGTGATCAGTGGGGACATGAACGACATCGATTAACTTCTTATCAAAACAATCACGGATAAAGTGATATTTAATGTCGATGTGTTTAGTCTTAGAATGCTGCACAGGATTTCTAGTGATTTGCAAGGCAGCATTATTATCAACAAAAATACGAGTAGATAGGAATTCTAAACCGTAGTCGCGCATTTGTTGCTGTATCCAAAGAACTTGGGAGCAACAACTCGAGGCAGCAATATATTCTGCTTCACATGTTGATGTAGCAACACACGTTTGCTTCTTGCACTGCCACGTGACCAGGCGATTTCCTAAGAACTGACATCCTGCTGTTGTCGATTTGCCATCGATTTTGCATCCACCAAAATCAGAATCACTGTATGCAATTAATTCAAAGCTATCATCCCTAGGGTACCAAAGACCAAGGTCCGGGCATCCCTTCAAATAGCGAAAAATCCTTTTGATAGCTGACTGATGAGAGGCCTTCGGGTTTGCTTGATATCTTGCAAGTAGGCATGTTGGATACATTATGTCAGGTCTTGAAGCGGTGAGATACATGAGAGATCCGATCATGGCACGATAGTATGAGGAGTTGATGCTTTCACCCTTCAAATCCGGAGTAATCCCGTGATTCTGCGGAAGAGGGGTACCAATGGGCGTTGCATCTGACATTTGGAATCGGTTCAAAATGTCACCAACATATTTAGTCTGATGGATGAATATCCCAGACTCTGTTTGTTGAACTTGTAGGCCCAAGAAGAAAGTCATCTCCCCCATTGCGCTCATTTCGAATTTTTCTTGCATAACTCGTTCGAATTGCCTGCACAAAGAATCATTAGTGGAACCAAATATTATATCATCAACATATACCTGCACCAGCAGAAGATCTCCATTTTGTTCCTTGATAAAGAGTGTGCAATCAATAAGACCTCGTCGAAATCCATTCTCCAGAAGATAGTTTGATAAGGTTGCGTACCAAGCCCTAGGTGCTTGATGTAGACCATAAAGAGCTTTGTTGAGCAACCAAACCCGATCGGGGTGAATAGGATCTTCAAAACCTGGAGGTTGTTCGACATGCACCTCTTCTTGAACAATACCATGAAGAAACGCACTTTTAACGTCCATCTGGTAAACTTTGAATCCTTTGAAAGAAGCATAAGCTAAGAAGATTCGAATAGCTTCCAGACGTGCAACAGGTGCATAAACTTCATTGTAGTCAATGCCTTCTATCTGGCGAAAACCCTGAACAACCAGTCTCGCCTTGTTGCGAATAACAATCCCACGGTCGTCCTTCTTGCATTTGTAAACCCATCGTGTGCCAATTTTCTTATAATTATCCGGCTTTTCAACAAGCTTCCAAACACCAAGCTTTTGAAATTGTTGCAGTTCGTCCTGCATGGCTTCAACCCAAGAATTATCTTTTAAAGCATCCTTCCAAGACTTTGGTTCTTCTTGTGAAACGTAACAAGCAAAGGACCAATCGTTTTGAAGACCAGATTCTCTAATGGCTGAATATAAACCAGCATTTGGGTTATTTCTAAGCTGATTACGCGTCTGCACACCGCTTTGGACATCTCCTATAATGTTCTGCTGTGGATGGGTATTGTGAATCCTCAATTCAGGATGTTCAGAAACACTTGTATCAAGACCCAAATTGTTAAGATTAAGATCAGCAACCAACTCCGCACCGGGTATATGCGTGGAGGTGGAGGCATTCCCTTCAGCAGTATCATCATTCTGCACTTGAGGAGTTTCTAAAGAAGAGCCTTGAACAGGAGCAACCGGGGCAGAAGTGCCTTCAGTCGCATCTAGATGTTCATCATCTTCCGATGACTCAGTAGCATCTTCAAATACCTCATTTTGAACTGTATTGTTAACTGAATTAGAACCTTCAGGGCTAACAATAACAGGTCTTACCAATGGCGAGCCAGCAGCATTGTCACTATCAAATAACATTTGAACAGCTGCAGATTCTTCATCAAAGGTAGGCAGATTAAAGGAGTCGAATATCCCATCGTAATCGAACATCCAAGGATCACCCGGAGCTCTAACAGGACTTGTATAGCTTTGAACCCTTACTTCATTCTAAAGCTCAATCTTTTTGGTGGTCAGATTCCATACACGACAATTTGGAGTTGCATATCCAAGGAAGAAACCTTCGATAGCTTTTGCGCCAAACTTACCATCTGGGTCAATCATGGTACATGGACCACCAAAGGGTTCAAGGAAAGAAAGATCCGGTTTCCTTTTCTGTAGAAGTTCGAAACATGTTTTGCCATGCCTCTTAACTGTAAGAACTCTGTTCAAAGTGTAGCAAGCAGTCGACACAGCTTCTGCCCAGAATTGAACAGGAAGCTCCGACTCTACTAACATAGTTCTTGCAGTCTCAATAATCGTACGATTCTTCCTCTCAGCGACACCGTTTTGTTGTGGAGTATAGCGAGAACTGTATTCATGAAGAATGCCTTTAGAAGTACAGAACTCATCCATCACACGGTTCTTGAATTCAGTTCCATTGTCGCTTCGGATCCTTTTCACTTTCAAAGTGTATAAATTCTCCAACATTGTGAGAAGATCCTTGAGAATTCCAGGAGTATCACTCTTGTGTGCCATGAAAGCTACCCAAGAAAATCTAGAATAATCATCAGTAACAACCAGACAGTAAGCATCTCCGAATGTTGTCTTGTGCTTCATTGGTCCAAAGAGGTCCATATGAAGACGTTCGAGAGGCATGCTAACAGAATTGATTTTCTTCAGAGGGTGAGATTTCTTTGTTTGTTTCCCTTTCTGGCACGAAACACAGATATCTTGTAGATGAAAACTTCTCACAGGCACACCATTCACAAGATTGTTTTTCACCAAATGGTTCATTTTCCTCAAGTGAATGTGCCCCATTCTTCTGTGCCAAGAAATAGACTCCTTCTCTGTGGCTTTTGAGATAAAACATTGTACTTGCGCAGATGTCGTAATGGCTTGGCTCATGTCAAGAATATAAAGATCATTAATTCTTGGAGCCGATAAGAGAATCCATTCATCAGGAATCTTGAATCCAGGTTTAAGCACATAACAACCGGCATCATCAAAATGCACGGTGAACTTTTTATCGCAGATTTGCGACACACTGAGAAGATTATGATCAAGTTGACGAACATAATTAATCTTTTCGAAGCATACCACACCATTGGAGATCATTCCTTCTCCGGTGATATATCCGCCTTTGTCTCCTGCGAACGCGACATAGCCTCCTCTAATATTTCTCACATCGTACAGAAGCCGTAAGTCGCCCGTCATGTGTCTGGATGCTCCACTATCAACAATCCAATGACTACTGATAGTTCCTCCTGGAACATCCTGCACGAATCATCCAATGATTAGTTAAGGTTGGGGACCCAAGCCACAGTGGTCTTGGGTCGTCCCTGAGAATCACGAATAGTGATCTCGATCTGGTGATGATTTTCCAAACTAACAAATCCCCCTGAACCTTCACCCTTCCTAGGTTTCCAAGTTTGTTTTTGTTTACCAGATTGAGTTTTGAAAACAGATTTTGAAACTTCTGGTTTTAAAGGTGAACTTGGTTCCTTTTGAACAGATTTGACCTCAGATTTTAAAGCCTTTTCTATTTTCTTCACATTTTGATGTCGTTGTTTCGTTTCCTGTTCTTTAACCGTTCTTTTATCATGTTTTAACGAAACAGTACGACATTGAGGGTGAATCATTTCAGGTGGTACTTTCTCAACAAATTTATCTTTTGGAGTGTTAACACAATCTTTGATGATGTGCCCAAACTCTCCACATTTAAAACACGTTCTCCTCTCAACAAACTTAGGAGAAACGGATCGAGGCACATATGTCAAACCTGTAGAACCTGAGGTACTATCCTTTTCATTACACCCGTTTGAATGTTGAGTGTAATTATTCTGATTGTTACGCTTTAAAATCTTGACTTTTTGTACAAAATCAGTGTTTGATTTGTTAGCAAAAATCTCAATTTTATCAGTACCCTCAGATGCCACAAATCTGACATCATTGTTTTTCTTTTGATAACGAGCTCCATTTGTTTCAGATTTTGATTTAGAAACATCTGGCCTTTGAGCTCGTTGATATGGTTGTTTACCCTTAGGAGCAATCGGTTGTTGCTTTGTTGGGAAGTTTTGATTTCCAAATTTCTTTTTGATTTCAGCTTTAGGAATTTGATCACATTGAGTTACAATAACTCCCGGAATCGACCTTCCCAAAAACTTACTTGTGTTATTTTCAAAAACGTTATCAATCGATGATGGATTGACATTTTTAATTGGGAAATCATTATCTGAATAGATTTTAGAATCACCAACCAAAGTATACAACACATTGTTACTCTTAACGGTAGACACAGGTTTCTTGTCATTTATGACAGGATTAATCACATTTTTGGCAACTTGTTGCACAAAAGGAATAGGAGGATCACAAAGAATATGATTCTCAATTGGAATTTCTATTCCCTTTTTCTTATCACGTGATTCATCCTGGTCATTTGCATCTGTTTCATCATCAGATGAATCATAATCCTCAACAATTGGAGGACTTTGGCTCACTGATGTTGAAGTTCTTGTTTCATCAGATAAAGTTCCCGAGGAGCTGTCTGGTTTGAACCCTAATCTAGTAGTAAATTCCTCATAATTGAGAGGCACACTGGGTTCAAAACGAGGCATATCCTCTTCATCAGGTGGTGCTGCATAATTGTGTCTCAAAGGGGGCGGACATTTCTTATACCCAACACCACTCTTGTTTTTCTTCAGTTGTTGAACGTCAATTATGTGATCGAGCACAAATCGGGAGTTAGAATAACTCTCCAGTTTTTGCTTGATCGCATCGTGCGCCAATTTTGCAATGGCTAATTCCGTTCTGGTTTCCTCAACGAGATTTATGTACTTGTTAATACTAACTTGTTTGTGATAAACAACTTTAGTAGTTTCGGAAACACTTTTCTTTAAATTTTCAATTAAAGATTTAAAGTCCTTTTCATTTCTTGTTAAAGCCATATTTTCTTCTTTGCACTTTGACATATCAACAACCAAATGTTGATTGTGACTATGAATTGTGTCACATTCATGTTTCACTCTATCAAATTCCTGTTTCAAATAAGCACAGTCATTACAAATTCTAGGAGTTTCAGATGTTACCTGACTCGAAGAGGCTGAAACATTTGCCATGAAGGCAGTTTGAAAAGAAAAAGATCCGTCTTCAGAGAAGAACTTCTCCATTTCTTTAGATGCTATCCCAGCCTTCTCGATAAGAACAGATTTCTGAGACTTCAACTCCTCTGCTTCACTCAACAAATCATCAATAGAACTTGCTTCTTCTTTCACATCACCCGAAATAGAACTTTCTTCATCAGAACTCCCGGTATAACCCGAACTGTCGTCACTTTCAGAAAATTCTTCCCTACGAACGTGCTTGATGTGATTGATGATCTTTGCGTAGCATGCGGTTCCTCCTCCTTCATTATCACCTTCCCCCAATTGTAAAGACCAATTACACCCTTCATCTGTTTGAACAACCAATGCACGAGTGTTGTTTGATGGCCCAGACTGGTTCTGGTTGGTGGTGTTGTTCACAGCTACTATCCCTCTTCCACGATTTTCTTGATTGCCTTGATTGGCATTTGAAGAACCTGTCTGATTTCTGAAAGGGTTCTGATTGCCTTGCTTTGGTGGTCGAGTGCATTCACGTTTAAAGTGACCCTTCTCGCCACAATTGAAGCATGTAACGGTTTCTTTATCAAACCCGTACTTCGTATCCTGCTTACTTTCCAAGGAACTTCTTCCCGTTCGAGCCATGAAGTCCTTTGCCCTTCTAACTGCACTCGCAAACGCCCACTTTATATCCATCAACTCCATTTCATCACGGTCGATTTGTTGATAATCTTCGTTGGTCATACTGATGTTCCCAATTTGACCTGCAACCAAACCGCAGTAAGCACTGACCATCGTATTAATGAGTTCCGAATGCTCCTTTGCAACCTCAATGCTAACTTTTGATAGGTTCGAAGTATCAACTTTGATAGTATTCGTGTCTTGGGATGGAGGATTGCTGGTATAATTTACTTGTTGTGGTGGTGGTTGTGCTTTTGATAAGGATTTCGAAAGATAAGCGCCTAAATCAAACTCTGGTTGAGTAGTAGTAACTTGCGGTGGAGATTGATCTTGAGATTTGAATTTTGATATTGATTGTGAAAGATAAGCTCCTAGATCAAACTCTGGTTGTGGTGGTGGTTTGAATGGAAACGGAGATGAGTTTGTGTTGGAAACAAACGCCGTTTGAAGCTTAGGCTGCTGACCAGAACTAGAACTTGCAGAAGGAGCGAAACCAGGCAAATAAATTTCTGTGTTTTGAGGAGCTCCAATCCGTTTAGCTTTCCGATTTTCTTCTTCGTACTTGTGCTCCAACTTCTGAACAAATCCATAGATAGTGACAGTTTCCCCATCCAGAGCACCAGTATGCTTTAGAAGTTCAATGAATGGACTCCATATAGGAGGTAGAGCATCAGCTAAACGTGCAATCATTTCCACATGACTTACAACAACCTTATAAGAACTCATTTCACTTATCAAATGATAGAAACGAGAAGTCAAATCATTTAGATTTTCATTTTCCAAAGATTGAAATGACTCAAATTCTTTCTTTAAAAGATCATGGCGAATTTTTCTAGAAGCTTCATTTCCTTCTCCTCTTGTTTCCAATGCATCCCATAAAGCTTTTGTGCTCTTACTATAAGAAAATTGATGATAGATGTCTTTATGCAGAGCTTGTGTTAGATAAGCAAACGCCTTCTTCTCTAATTCATAGGCTTTCTTATCTTCTTCAATCATATGAGAAATGCCAGCGGCAGTTGATGCTGCTGCTTCCAGTTCCGGACTACATTCAGTAGTGAAACATGTCCAAAGTTCAACGTTTTGCCCTTGAATGTATGTATGAAAACGACCCTTCCAAGTTGGATAGTCGTTCATATGATTTAGCTTTGGCGGGCGATTGTTGCTTCCCGTCTCACTTTCACTGAGCAATAGATTCTGTATGTTTTGATTTTGATTAGAGACCATTGCCCATTGACTTGCATTTGCTGCTTGTTGTTTTTGAGGCAATTGGTTCATCAAATCGGCAAGTGAAGGCTGATTTTCACTTGGTCTTGCTTCTGAACTCCAATCCCACAGACCTTTGCTACCCATGATTTGTGTATGTATGTTAGTACCTGCACACACACTTGAAAACAAACAGTAAGCTAACTTTTACAAGTCCTCTGTGTAAATCAGATCTGTTCTCGACGAAACAGATTTCACGAAACAGGTTTGTTTCGTCCAAATGAATGATGACGAAACAGACTTGTGATAATTGTGATTTGTGGCGAAACAGAATTAGTTTCGTCAAAGATGTTGTGGCGAAACAGAATTTGTTTCGTCAAAGATGTTGTGGCGAAACAGAATTTGTTTCGTCAAAGATGTTGTGGCGAAACAGAATTTGTTTCGTCAAAGATGTTACGGCGAAACAGATGTGATTCGTCGGCTGCTTGTTTCGTCAAAACTGAGTCTCAGACAGCTGTTTAAGATATTTACAGCTGTTTAAGATATTTAAAATATCTAAACTGACACAAGGTATGTTTTTCTGAGTTAGAGTTCCAATGTTACAAACACAAAAGTCCACTTAATGTATTTTAATGAGTAACACTTTGATTTAAACACAACAAGATCAAATGAACAATTTTATAATGAACTCTATGAAGATATGAAGAACACACACAAGAACAAGGAGTTTCCCGGTAAACTTATGAGTTTTCCGGTGACCGGACAAATTTCCGAAAACACGATAATGCACAAGACTTTCACTAAAAACCCGGTTCAAGGTATAAGCAATAAATCTAACAAGGTTTTTGATAAAACTCTTAGCAAATAACAACAAACAAACAGATTTTATGAATATTTTTCAGAAAAATGATTTTTCAAGAATAAATTTTCAGAAAAACACACACAAAAACTTGATAAAAACCGAACAATGTTTGATTTTAAACAAGGATTAGAGCCAGACGCTCTGATACCAATTGTAGGTCCCGTAATCTGAGGATCGATAACGAACCAAATCACTTGTTTATAGCAAACACGGTTACGCGTGCGGAATCCACGTAACTATGCCAAATCAAACACGTAAAGCAATAATAACAACGGATTAATCAATGAAACACACTCGATTGATTAACGGGATGAGAACCGATTACAAACTGATACAAACACAGTTCAGACAGAATTTCGGCAGAGTTTTGTTACTATAGTCTATTTCTCATCTCTCTGAGTTCAAATGAACACAAAGTGTTGCTTATATAGTCCCTGGGCCACAGATATCGACGAAACACAGAAGTGTTTGACGAATCTGAACATGGGCCAGACATTGGGCCTGGAACAGCCCAATACATGACGAATCAAGGTCTGATTCGTCAGTACATGACGAATCAAGGTCTGATTCGTCAAGACCTTCAACGAAACAGAAGTCTGTTTCGCCATGAAGTGTTCCGACGAAACAGAAGTCTGTTTCGTCGAGGACTGCAACTGTTGTGTTTGTTCCTGTTATCAGACAGCAACAATCAGCAACACATAAACATAGTAATGACTAAACTACCCTTTAATGCAACATGCATTGTTCATTATACTTTACATATCAAACGGAACAAACTTATCGGACCCAAGTGGATAGGAGGATATCCGACTTGGTCTTCATTCCGTTAAAGGCTCGAACCGAACGTGCCGCGTCCACACAAAAAGTGTATCAACAAAAGTACGTATCTTGCATAAGTTTCACGTATTTACAATTTTGGCACATAGTTTCCAAGAATTGTGAATAAGTATCATTTGTTCCACGAAATTGAATGTTTGAGCATGTATAAAGTATGTGTAACATGTAATTAACAAAATGCGAGTTTCATTCATGATCCAAGTCTCGGATTTTACAACGGTTTACAAGGAAAGAACGATTACAAGAATACAAAGTTTCCAAAAATAGAAATACGAACAAAACTTTCTATAAAGGGAAAGTACAAAAGAGTCGGGTGGTACAGTCTCCCCTCCTTTTGGGAATTTCGTCCCGAAATTGAAGAAGACTTAGGAAACAGGTGTGGATACTTTTCCTTCATGTGACTCTTGAGTTCCCAAGTGTATTCGGCGCCACGTTTACCTTCCCATCGAATCTTGACGATAGGAATTTTGCTGCGCCTCAATAACTTGACCTTTTGATCCACGACTTCGATGGGTTTCTCCACAAAATGCAAAGTGTCGTTTATCTGGAGGTCTTCGAGGGGAACTTGAAGTCTTTCCTCAGCGTGACACTTCTTTAGATTGGAAACATGGAAGACAGGATGTACATTGTTGAGCTCCTCAGGCAGATCCAGTTTATACGCAACCGTGCCAATCCTTTCAAGAACCTTGAAAGGACCCACATAGCGTGGTGCGAGCTTTCCCCTCCTACCAAATCGAACTACGCCTCTCCAAGGGGATACCTTGAGAAGTACTAAGTCTCCTGCCTCGAATTCCATGTGTTTGCGATCTTTGTCAGCGTAAACCTTTTGTCGTTCCCTGGCTTTTAGTAAGTTGTCTCGAACCTGTAAAATCTTGTCCGTTGCTTCTTGTATAAGCTCGGGACCAGAGAGTTGAGAGTCACCAACCTCATGCCAACCACTAGGCGAACGGCACTTGCGACCATACAATGCTTCGAAAGGTGCCATTTTAATACACGAGTGATAACTGTTATTGTACGAGAATTCGACCAAGGGCAAGTGTCTATCCCAGTTACCACCAAAATCTAATACGCATGAACGAAGCATATCCTCTAAGGTTTGGATAGTACGCTCGGTTTGACCGTCTGTTTGAGGATGGAAAGCGGTGCTAAGGTTAAGAGCAGTACCCATAGCAGATTGAAAGGTTTGCCAAAGACGAGACGTAAAACGAGCATCACGGTCGGAAATGATGTCTAAGGGAGTACCGTGACGACAAATGATTTCATCCGTGTAGATTCGGGCCAATTTCTCGACCTTGTAATCTTCACGAATGGGAAGAAAGTGGGCAGATTTGGTCAATCGATCTATGATCACCCAAATACTATCGTAACCAGAAGAAGTACGGGGGAGCTTGGTGATAAAATCCATGGCAATATTTTCCCACTTCCACATAGGAATTATTGGCTGTTCAAGTAAGCCAGAGGGACGTTGATGTTCAGCTTTTACCCTTGAGCACGTGAGGCATTTTGCAACGTATGAGGCGATGTCTCTCTTCATCCCAGGCCACCAATATGATGTACGCATATCGTGGTACATCTTGTCGGCTCCAGGGTGAACAGAATACCTTGTTTTGTGTGCCTCATTCATGAGAAAGTCTCGAAGGTTGTCGCGATTTGGGATCCAGACACGATTGAGATAGTATAAGATACCATCGGATTTAGACACGAGCTCATGTTCCTTAGCGCCATGTACCTCTGCCGCGAAGTTTCCTTCGTTAATGGAGGCATATTGAGCTTTACGTATGCGGTATTGAAGATCGTTAACCATTTGATGACAGCGAATACCCATTACATGAGTTTTACGACTAAGGGCGTCGGCTACTACGTTCGCCTTGCCTGGATGGTATTTGATTTCACAATCGTAGTCGTTTAACAATTCTACCCAACGGCGTTGACGCATGTTTAGTTCTTTTTGATCGAAGATGTGTTGTAGGCTCCTATGGTCGGTGAAGACCACACACTTAGTACCATAAAGGTAGTGTCGCCAAATCTTCAACGCAAAAACCACTGCGCCAAGTTCAAGGTCGTGAGTAGTGTAGTTCTTCTCATGTATTTTGAGTTGCCTTGACGCGTAAGCGATGACTTTGTCTCGTTGCATAAGCACACAACCTAGACCGAGGCGGGAGGCGTCGCAATACACGACAAAGTCGTCGTTCCCATCAGGAAGTGTGAGGATAGGAGCGTTGCAAAGCATGTCCTTGAGCGTTTGAAAAGACTCCTCTTGTTTGGAACCCCAAACAAAAGGTTCCCCTTTTTGAGTCAAGGAGGTCAAGGGGACGACGATTTTCGAAAAGTTGGAGATGAAGCGACGATAGTAACCAGCAAGACCAAGAAACGAACGAATTTCAGATGGAGATGTAGGTGTAACCCAATTTTTCACAGCTTCGATTTTAGCGGGGTCGACGTGTATACCGAGTTCGTTGACAGTATGACCAAGGAATTGAACCTCTTTTAGCCAGAATTCGCATTTGGAGAATTTGGCGTACAGACGTTCAGCACGAAGAAGTTCGAGAATAAGACGCAAGTGTTGTTTGTGCTCTTCTTGTGTCTTGGAATAGATGAGAATATCGTCAATGAAAACGATCACGAAACGGTCCAAATACGCTTTGCACACGCGGTTCATCAAATCCATGAACACCGCAGGCGCGTTGGTCAAACCAAAGGGCATGACCACGAATTCGTAGTGACCATAACGTGTACGGAAGGCGGTTTTAGGCACATCTTCTTCGAGGACTCGAAGTTGGTGATACCCAGAACGAAGATCGATTTTTGAAAAGCAGGTTGCGCCTTGCAACTGGTCGAAGAGGTCGTCGATACGTGGAAGAGGGTATCGGTTTTTGATGGTAAGCTTGTTGAGTTCACGATAGTCAATGCACATTCGGAATGACCCATCTTTCTTTTTGACGAACAGAACGGGAGCGCCCCAAGGAGAAGTACTAGGGCGTATAAAGCCTTTATCAAGAAGCTCTTGAAGTTGACTTGAGAGCTCTTGCATCTCAGAGGGTGCTAAACGATAAGGAGATTTAGCGACAGGCGTTGCGCCAGGCACTAAATCGATTCGAAAGTCGACAGGACGAGCAGGAGGCGGACCAGGAAGGTCATCGGGAAAAACATCAGGGAAGTCACGTACAACGGGAACGTCGCTTATGCTTGGGCCTTTGTCCCTCTTTTCCACAATGTGGGCGAGAAAGGCGAAGGTACCCTTGCGTAAGCATTTGTTTGCCTTGGTACACGACATAAGCTTAAGGCCTTGAGAAGGCTTTTCACCGTAGACGTGTAGAGAGTCACCGTTTGGAAGAGGTAAGCGAACAAACTTCTCAGAACAGACAACTTCAGCACGAACTCGCCTAAGCCAGTCCATGCCTACTATGACGTCGAAACTACCCATTTGCATAGGTATAAGATCGATTGAAAACGTATGATCGTTAAGGATCAAAGAACAATTGGAGAGGACGGAATCAACAGCGACGGTTTTGCCATTAGCGACTTCGACGGCGAAAGATTGTGGTAACTTAGAGCGTTTACACTTGAGCAAAGACTCGAATTCTAACGACACAAAACTTTTATCGGCACCGGTATCAAATAGGCATGAAGCATAAACATGGTTAACAAGAAACGTACCAGTAATAACATCATTCGCATTCTGAGCCTGGGCAGTAGTGAGAAGAAAAGCTCGACCTCGAGCGGGTGGTAGAGCCTGTTGCTGCTGCTGTTGTTGTGGCTGAGGTTGTTGTTGTGGTTGTTGCTGAGGTTGTTGTTGTCGAGGCTGCTGTGGTTGGTATCGTTGAGGGCAGGCATTGGCGAGATGATTGGGATCGCCACACTTGAAACACGATCGCGTAAGAGCGACCTGATCTGCTGGCATGCGGCAGTATGGCGCTATATGCCCATTTCGGCCACACCTGTCGCATTTTCGACACTGAGCGTTTGGAGGGTGATGATATTGACATTTACCACACTTAGGCAGCGTCCCAACGTAAACCTTGCGTGGAGTCCCATCGTTGGTAGAAGCAGGTACGGTTTGTAGGGGTTGTGGGTTTGGCGGAGTGACAACCGCATAATTTTGGCTTGAAGCCTTCCGCTTCTTGCCCTGGTTTTTCTTGGATGATTGGGAGGGTAAGGGTTCATCGGCAGTAGTGTCTATGGTAGCTTGGCGTGCACTCTTCGTTGAAACCTTGTCAAAGGTTCCATGAAGAACACAGTTGTTGTTAAGTTCGGTGGCTATACGAAAGGCGTCTTCAAGGGTTTGGGGGTTGGCAGAGGCAAGGTGGTTCGTTATGGAAGGTGCAACGCAACGGGTGAATTTGGCTATGGACTTGGGAACGGTCTCAACTTGTCCAGGACAAAGGACACTAAGCTGCTTAAAGCGCGTGATCAGGCCATCCATATCGCTCCCCTTCTGAGCAAGGATCCAAAATTCGTTCTCCAATTTCTGGAGTTCATGGGGAGGACAGAAATGGTCTTTCATGAGTTGTTTGAGATCATTCCAAGGCATAGCGTGAGCAACCTCGTTTCCCCTCTTGTTGCGTTCAGTCGTCCACCACTCGAGTGCCTTTTCGCGAAACACCCCAGTTGCGTTAAGGGTTCTTAGCTCATCAGGGCAACCACTTTGTAAGAAGGTAAGCTCAATTGCATCGAACCAGTTCATCATGGCGGTAGCGCCATTCTTGCCAGTAAACTCTAGGGGTTTGCAAGCCATGAATTGCTTAAACTGGAAGGCTGATTTGGGTTTGTCTGCCTTTGAGTCGACAGAGCCATGTGGTGAATCGGTGTTTGTTTGAATCTTGCTAACAACATCGGGTAGGACCTTAGCAAATTGTTTGGCCATGAATCTCATGCAATCCTTTTGTGACATGGTTTTGGAAGTTGAACCCTTCTTTGACTTGCTTTTCTTGGAAACGCTAGTCGACATCTAGAAGATTGAAAGAGAAGGAAAGGATGAGACTTTGATCATGAATTAAAAGTAAGGTTTTTGCATGTAAAAGCATGTAATTGTTCATGTATCATGTAAGTTCACATAAAGCATAAGTTTTCCAACAGGTATTCAACAAGCATAACACGTATGATTTGCGTAAAAGATGTAAATTTAGTTTGTTCACGAGGATTATTATTGTTCTTGGTTGCGATGACGTGCAAAACGAGTTTAAAAAAAAAAAAAAGTTTGAAATGAAGAATGCTCAAGTATAAAATCACATATAAATTGAGATACATAAAAGAGAGGCTCAATAAAACATTGGATTGTTTCAGGTAGAGAAACGTCGACTATTCCAAAGTGGGTCGAAAGTCCTTTCGAATTAGAGAAAACGTGCTTTGGCCTATAGGTAAGATACTCTCATCGAGGAGCGATTAACGGTATCTTACCCTTCCAGTTACTACACGTCTCTAATCGATCAAACAATCAGGACTTTGGCGAGATCGAAAATCGAGGAGTGGGACTTAATCGACAAGGTGCGGGTTTCACCCCTAACTTGAAGATTTCGTACCCTAAATGTGGTTGGTACTTGTCGGGTCAAAATAAAATTTCGACACTTTGACAAGGGTCCACTAGAGTTGAAAAGGAAATTACCATTAAGTTGTGGATTTCACTCCTAGCTTAATGGTGAAATTTCGTGCGAAAATAGATCAAGGTAGAATGAGAGTCGTTTACCAAATTGTGGGTTTCACGCCTATTTTGGTAAAGTCGTCTCGTTTGTGTTACAAGAGTATACAAATAATCAAAAGTGTGTTTGTGTTAGCCTTAGGAAAGGCATGTAAATTTAACAACAAGAAGTGTAGCTAGGAAGCATGAAAGGTAGAATGCATAAGTTTTAAACAACAAATAAGAGACAAAGTTCCTAAAACTATAGACTAGGGCAAAAGCATGGCATTTTTCCTAATTCCCTATAGTTATGGCTCTGATACCAATCTGTCACACCCCAACCAATGGCGGAAACATCGGGATGAGACGAAGTGTGAAGATTGCTAGAGACATCATAACGCTATTTGTGACAATATTTAAATAATTCCCATTTCATTCCATAACTTCAAATTTGTCAACATTACATAGTCTCAAATAACAACAAGTTCAAAGAAAATACGAACAACATAATCAAAATTGATACAACATATTAAACCTAAACGTCTATATGTGTATCTAGGCATCAATGCTACTTCTTTTCATATCATCGTCATCATCAACCTGTAACATGTTTAAAATACAATTCAATGCAAAAGCAATGGCGAGTATACAAGTTTAAGCATATGTATAAGCATAAAAATGTTTAAAACGAATCCACATGGCAACTTTGTTAATACGAGATCTAACATGGCATGCAATATTTCTAGCCAAACCAATGTTTACGCAAGAAGTTTGATACATTCAACATGACCCGAGTATAAAGGGGGCGGTGCGTTACTCCTATAGCGCTATACATGTCAAATGGAGGCTTGTGAAGCTAATGACTAAAACATATCACATAAGTATCACCCACGTAATCATCAAGTATTATAGCATAGTATTCATGAATAAGGATTGTCTTGTGTATTGCAAAAGCATAAGTGTAAGTGTGTTTGAATAAGGTAACATGTTACACCCCAAAAGTGATAAAAGTAAAAGAGGGGAAAATACGAGTATACTCACGGTTTTGCAAGTCTTGAACTTGAGAATCCGAGAGTGTGTTGGTGGTTGGATTAGCTAAGTTGGAGCACCTTGTCCTTCTACACAAAGGAACACAGTGTATGAGTTTGGCGTTTAACGGAAGATTCGGAGTTTTAACATATCACAAGGTAAAATAAAGTATGCTACGGAAAATAATCATCTTTTTAACTTAGTAACCCTTGTATGACACTATGTAACCACTAGGGTTAAAATGTTTTCATGGGTAGTACGCCCATTAGAATCATACTTGGTGTTCTAGGTCTTTAGATGATATTCTACTTACTTTAACATATAAACACGAGTTTAACATTAAAGGTTCGAATGAGTGTATACACGTATATAGGGTAAGTATATTATTAGGTCCAATTATTCAAGTAGGAGGTAGAGGATTAAATCCCCATTTAGTTACCTCAAGTTTATCATATAAGTCATGTACGGGGTAGGAAGGACAAGCTTCCATTTAGGAACCCCTTGTATGTTCACCACTACACTTGATGTAAAAACAACCAAGGAGGGTCAAGAACTAAGGTATGTACAATAATATAACAAGCTATTCTAAGAGAAATCATCAAACCATGTGAGGATTTTATGTTGGAACAACCCAAGTTGCTCCATAATCACTCTACATCAAAGCACAAGCTTGAACATGATTTGTGGGTTAGATACCCTAAACAAAACAGAATTATTTGAGGTTTTAACCTCTGATTTATAGTGTCTCAACCTTGTTTTTAAGCCTAACCAACCATGGGAGAGGTTGTAAGCATTGGGACATAGGTATGAGATGTGTTTGACACAAGTTGTATGAGTTTAAGTAAACTTTGAAGAACATAAACCAAAACAGAAAGTTTGTGGATGATTTCAGGGGATTTCCGGGTCTGATTTCTCCAAGGAGAAGTCAAGAAATCATACCCTATGATTATCCAAACAAGTAGGAAGAAGAATCAAGTGATTTGGTTAAGAAATGAGCAAGATATGCTCACTTTAGTGCAAGGGTATGTGTTTACCCGAAAATGCAGATTCTTGCAAGAACTAGAGAGTATTTTGGAGAGTTTTGAGTGTTGTGAAAGTGTGAAATGGTGTGAAGAAGGGTTGTATTTATAATGGTGAAGTTTGGTGGTGATTGGAGGTGTTTAGAGGTGGAAGGAAGGTGATTGGGGAGTAGAATGAGTGTGGGATTCGTGCCAAAACGCGTCTGATTGAAGCAGATTACATTTTCGCGTAACAGAGGTCTAATGCGGCCCGCATTAGGTATCCCTTAAGTCAAAGCGGGCCGCCCGGGGGCTGGCTTATCAGACATAAACTTTCAAAAATGACATTTTAGTCCCTGAAGTTGTTTAATTGATGATTTAAGGACTTTCAAGGGCCATTCTTGTCATATAAGCATATTTTAAGGTAAGTTCAAGCACGAGAAGTATAAACCAAGTATAATTAAGTGTAAAGTATTATAATCAAGTGTCGTTTATGTTCAAAGTACGTATCTTGCATAAGTTTCACGTATTTACAATTTTGGCACATAGTTTCCAAGAATTGTGAATAAGTATCATTTGTTCCACGAAATTGAATGTTTGAGCATGTATAAAGTATGTGTAACATGTAATTAACAAAATTCGAGTTTCATTCATGATCCAAGTCTCGGATTTTACAACGGTTTACAAGGAAAGAACGATTACAAGAATACAAAGTTTCCAAAAATAGAAATACGAACAAAACTTTCTATAAAGGGAAAGTACAAAAGAGTCGGGTGTTACAGAAGATTTCTTTGATGAGTTGGATATTTTGCGCGAATACGAGTCACAGCAAAGGTTCCCAGCTGAGTATTCGAGACGACCACGGGAAACTTCAAATGACGATGAAGCAAGTCCGAGTAATGCTGGTGAACATGATGATGTCCAACAGAATGAAGTTGCTTAGGATAATGAGTCGGATCAGAATGATAATCAAGAAGCTGAAAACATGCCAGTATTTGATCATGGTGATTCAGATTCTGAGGGGGAGCAAATTCAGATTTCAGGTCAAACAAACCCAGTTAATGAACAAGGTGCAAACCAGAATGTTACTAATCTGGAAGGTGAGGTAGATGTTTCAGGTGAAGTAATGCCACGAACTCTTTCATATCATCCAGAGGAATTGATCATTGGAGAACTGCAGACAGGCGTTCGCACTCGAAGACAGATTGATAAAGGGCTTACATGTTTTTATACAAAAGTTGCTCCTTTGCAAACTGAATTCTCATTGAGTTGTTTTATCTCGCAGGTTGAGCCAAGAACTTACAAAGAGGAGCTTACTGAAGATTCTTGGGTCAATGCAATGCAGGAGGAACTTAGCCAATTTGAAAAGTTGGGAGTGTGGAAGTTAGTGGATTTACCTGATGGTCAGAGGAAGATAAACACCAAGTGGGTGTTCAAGTGCAAGAGAGACGATAGAGGAGTTGTGGTTCATAACAAAGCTCGACTCGTTGTCCAGGGTTTCTGTCAGCAGGAGGGTATAGATTTCACTGAAGTGTATGCTCCAGTTGCTCGACTAGAAGTGATCAGAATCTTTCTAGCATTTGCATCTTGGAAAAACTTCAAAGTATATCAGCTAGATGTAAAATCGGCGTTTCTTTATGGGAAGGTTAAAGAGGAGGTTTATGTCGGTCAGCCGCCGGGCTTCACTGACCCAATCCACAAAAACAAGGTCTACTTGCTGGACAAAGCGCTGTATGGTTTACACCAGGCCCCGAGAGCTTGGTATGAGACTTTGTCTCAACACCTACTAGCCAACAGCTTCATACGTGGAAAAGTGGATGCCACTCTCTTCACTAAAGAGGTCGACGGTCATCTTCTGATAGTTCAGATTTATGTGGACGATATAATTTTTGGGTCAACAAATGAGAGTCTGTGCAAAGACTTTGAATAAGTGATGAATCAAAAGTTCGAAATGTCATCAATGGGGGAGATGAAATTCTTTTTGGGTCTACAAGTTGAACAACTTCCTGAGGGAATTTTCATTCACCAGACAAAGTACGTTCATGATATTCTAGAGAAAATTGGGATGTCAAGTTCTACTCCAGCTGCTACCCCACTTGCAACAAATCATGGGATTCACCCAGATCTCACCGGAGACAGGGCTGATGAAACATTCTACCGTTCCATGATAGGTTCTTTGATGTACCTAACTGCTTCACGTCCTGATATCATGTACCCAACATGCCTCGCAGCAAGATTTCAATCTAACCCGAGAGCTTCGCACATGATTATTGTGAAGAGGATATTGCGCTACCTGAAAGGAACTCCTTCATTGGGGTTGTGGTATCCTAGGAAAGGCGATTTTACGCTCGAAGGGTATTCCGATTCAGATTTCGGATGCTGCAAAGTCAATTCCAAATCAACAACTGCAGGATGCCAGTTCTTTGGACCTAGATTGGTTACCTGGCAGTGTAAGAAACAAACGTCTGTAGCGCTATCTACATGTGAAGCGGAGTATGTTTCTGCTAGCAGTTGCTGCTCTCAGATCCTGTGGATACAGCAACAGATGCGCGACAACGGTTTGCAGTTTCTTAACACACCTCTTTTTGTTGATAATGAGGCAGCTATAAATATAACAAAGAATCCAGTACATCACGCTAAAACTAAACACATAGAAATTCGTCATCACTTTATTCGCGATTGTTTTGAGAAAAAGTTAATACGGATTGAGAAAATCCACACTGACGAACAGAAAGCTGATTTATATACCAAAGCTTTTGATAAAAATCGGTTTAAATATTTGTTAAAACTGAATGGTATGAAGCTTCTTTCGGTGTCGGATGGAATTATTGGCGTTGATGAAAGTACTGTTGCGGATGAAGACGAGAAACAATCTGCAATGGTTTGTCGATTTTTTACTTGTTTTGGTATTTAGGGGGAGTAGATAGATGTATATAGATATATTTGTAGAAAATACAAAAACAGTAAAAAATGCAAAAATACAAAAACATGATAAAATCTGAAAAAGAGCTTGTGTATATAGGGAAAATGATAGTACATCGGCCAGACAATTACAGTATGCTAAAGATTTGTAATGTTTAAATGAGTTAAATAGTCTCACTAATGATATGTCGATAGGTTTTCGCACATTTAGTAGATTTATTCGGGATATAAACCTAAAATTTCAAACTTGTGAAATTCATGGGGAACACTACTTGGATATATAGGTAACCCCTGAAATCTCGTTTGAAAGGTCTCGTATTCTGATATACTAGGTTTTTATACTCAATGATGTCTGGGGTATTATTCCGGGACTTCTGCTGAATGGAAGTTCTGACCTAGTCCTTGGATAATACTTTCCGCAAATGCTTGAAACATAGCATTAACCCTCAGCATGCAGATGAAACAATAAAATTGATAGTCGCTGCTGTTGTAGCTAAAAGATCCTCTAAAGGGGACATACCGTAAAGTCGAAGCTGATATCTCTCTGCGTATACGGAAGTATCGACCTGAGATCCCTCGGCCCTCGCATTACCTAATTTATGTACAGATATCATTGTAGTATACTCACCTGTAAGATTGAATATTGGGATTCTGGATACAGGAGTATATTCAAGAGGTGGGACACATGAATGAGCTAAGTTCATAAAACATCTAAATCGTATCCTGATTAAATTGAAATGTGTGTGAGAATTTAAGATGGATCAGTATATCGACAATCGAGGTGAATTGTTTAAGTCTGAGTATGAAATGAAGCTTAACGGTACTTGTAATTTGTCTTATAGCTGATATGATTCCCTGACACGCTCGCCAAAAATATGTTTGTAAATAGTTTACTTTGTTTACTTTCTGCAATTTAAGTTTTCTGCATTTCATTTCTTAGTTTAGAACACTTTATAAAATCCAAAAAGATTTTATTTCTGCTTGATTTTTGACAAACCAAAGTAGAGAGTTGATTGTTGGATTCTCAGATGATTGAAGCAGATGTTGGTGCATGTTTGTGACAACAGCTTAGATTTGGTCTTCGGATATCTTGTAATTAGTTAAACGATAAACAGTTAGCGGGTTTAGCTTTGTATTAGTGAGTTAATAGAGTTTGGGCTAAACAAAACCCACATTGGGTGATGGGGGACGATTTGGGCCTAGCCCATGTAGTAAACCCAGCCTAATGTTGCAACCTTGTGTTATATAAACAAGGTTAGGCTTTAGGGTTTAGGTTAATCAGCCAAAACAGTTTGTGTGAGAATTTCGTGAGAGTGCTTAGGGCTTGGATGAAATTAGTGTGGTTAGGGATCTTGATTGATTGTAATCACTTTGATAGATAATCAATAAAGATCCAGTTTGAAAGTGAATTGCTGTTTCTGTTTTCTATTTGTTTCTGTGATATTCTGATCAAGAGGATTCCGCACTCTTGATTGGATTGACAATTCTGTGAAAGATCCATACACATCAAGGGGACCTACAATTGGTATAAGAGCATTAGGCTCTTGAAGGCTCGGTTCAGAATTGTGCTTGGAGAAACAGGGAGATTTTCGAAATTTCTTGAAATCTGACAATTAGGGTTTCGAAATTTTTTGTGTGTTTGATAAAATTTTTTGATTTTTGTTGGCTGTTTTGATCTTCTGGTTTGTTTGATTGCTGTTTTGCAGGTTTCAGGGTTTCCAGGAAAGTTTTTGGTTGATTGTTTGAGGAATTTTGGCTGAAAGACTTGAAGATTCGAAGACTGTTTCTTCGTGTTCTTCATAATTTTCGAAATTTTTTGCTGATTAGGTTGTCTGATTTTGCAGGATTGTGTTGGAGAGGAGATAGAATCTTCAAAAAGTTCGAACAGATTAAGTTTCCAAATTATTCTGGTTCAGCGAAATTAACAAGTCAGCGAAATTGTCTGACCAGCGAAATTGTCTGACCTGCAAAATTAACTGTACCAGCATACTTATCGGCGAAGTAAATCCAAAGGCGACTTTGGTAACCGTATAATTTTCCACAGCGAAATTATCACGGTTTCAGCGAAATTAAGCAGCGAATTTGACCAGCGAAAATAACCTGCGAAATTAATAGCATAACCAGCGAATTTAAACCAGCGAATTTAACAGTATAACCAGTGAAATTAACTGCTCCCCAGCGAAATTATCAGCAAATTTAAAAAGGGGTGGAATTTTCGTTGGCAAGCGTCGAGAAAATTTGACTGTTTTGCAAATAGAAAGTGATCCGTAGCTCGTTTGACAGAACCGTTTGCACCGTTGCATTCCTCGTATTTTTAGGGCAAAAAAAAAAAAAAACTCTGGAAAATCCCGAATTCGGTTTTCGACATTAGATATCATTGGATTCGTCTTTTCGAGACGATTCTAACGGTGTAATTTGGTAACCACTGTTTTCGGAGATATTTTGTACGGTTTTCTCAGTCTACAACGTTTAAAATGTCAAACATGTTGAATCTGAATGCACCTAAGATGATGAAGGTGGAGAATTATCTTACATGGAAGGACAACTTCAAATCCTTCATTAAATCTCAGGATGCACGCATGTGGATCTGTATTGAAGATGGGTACATAAACCCAACACACGATTATGAGGGCAGACCACGTAGAACAGATTATGTGAACATGAAAGAGGATGATAAAAAGATGTATGACACTGAAAAGAGAGCATTGGCGGCAATAAAGATGTCCTTACCTGATAGCATCAAGCATTCCTTCACAAAGTACACTAATTCAAAGGATATGTGGGATGCATTACAAAAGCGATATTAGGGAAATGAGAGTGCCACTCAGGCATTCATGGCAGAGATAGTGCCAGTTGATGAGGCTGAAACTACTGTGAGTGATGCTGAATCTGAAGTGAAAAATGCTGACGCAAAAGTGGATGCTGAAGTAGAGAAAGAAAGTGAAGCTGAACAGGTTGTTGCTGATGAAACCTCAGAAGTTCATGAGAAAGAGGTACAATCTATTTCTGTGTGTTTGAGATGTCGTGAACTACAGGGTGAGGTTGACAGGTTGTCAACACAAAACCAAAGTCTGGTAAGTGAGATGTCTAACATAAAAGAAGCAAACTTTTTTGCTAAAAGAAATGAATCGTCATACTTGAAGAAGATAAAAGGTTGTGAAGCTGAAATTGAAGCTTTAACTTGCAAACTAAATGAAAAACTTCAAGTCATAGACTTAGCTCATGACATGATGGCTGAGAAAACAAAAGAGATTTCTGAAAAATGCAAAGAGTTGTCAGATGCACAACTCAAAATTGTTGAACTTGAAAAGAAATTGAGTCAATTCAGAGATTCATCTTTTGTTATGAAACACATGATGGGTGGGTTAAAGAAGAGTAATGACAAGACCAGTGTGGGCTTCCAGGGCTTTAATGAAGTTCCACCTCCTCTTAGTCATGACTATTCATTCCTGCCTAGTGAAGATGAGCTAGCAGACTTTATGGCATCTGCACCAAGTAGTTTCCATCCACATCAAGTCAAGGTGATGGATCTGAGAGTGATGATGCTAAGGAAAACAATAACAGGGAACTTTTGAAAAAGAAAAATTCACCGCCGCCTAAGAATAAAAATCATGCTTTTGTTAAAAAGATTAATTTTGTTCAAGGTAGTGGTATGAAAAATGAAACTACTGTTATTGAAAATGAATCGAATGTAGAGTTTGCAAAAAATAAGAGCATAGAAAAATCTGAAATCAAGCAAACTAAACAAGGTTCATCTAAGGGATCATCACCATCTGATAAGGGATCTACCTCAGAGACTCCAGCTAAGAAGTCTTTGAAAAGGAGATCGTGCTTCAAGTGTCACATAAAGGGACATGTAGCAAGCTACTGTCCTAACAAAAAGAGTGAAGCACAACTTAGTGAAAAACAGAGAGGGAAATTACCAGAGAAGAAAGGTGATAGTGAGGAGAAAGACTCAAATTCTCAAAAGAAATCTGTTCCTAAGCAACCAGAGAGTGTTGCTGTTGGTGTAGATAAGGCTGGAACAGGAACTCCACAAGTTCCACGTTTTCAAAGAAATCAACCTAGATTTCAGCCTAGATCTCCACCAGGCAGATATGAGAGACCTAGAAGCAGTTCACCAAGAATGAACAATTTTAATTCTAATAATTTCAGAAGTCGAGGTCAATATCAAAATCGATACCAAAATAATGGTGGTCGAACTTTTTATAACAATGGCTTTAGAAATTACAACAATAATACTTCTTGGAATCAAAATCAAAATTTTCAAAGGTCAAATAGTCCAAATACATATAGGAACCCTCAGGACCAGAGACCTTATGGAAATCAAAATCCATTTCCATCAACAAGTCTAAGAACCAAGACTCCAGTTAGGAGTAATGGATATTGGATGGATGTTCCAGAAGTTGGTGAATTTGGACGACCCAAGACCATTAAGGCTTGGGTCCCCCAATCTAACTAATTTCTTAGTTGGTGTGTGCAGGAGCTGCTAAGGAGGATTATCAACTTATGTTGATAATGGTTGCTCTAGGCACATGAAGGGGGATGTGAGATTGTTGATATATATATATGTATATTGATTGATTTAAATTGAAGTTCAAAGTGCTAAGTCGACACACTAGATAACCTGGCAGATCTTTATACTAAAGCTTTTGACAGGGCTCGCTTTGAACATTTAGTCGAACTCAACGGGATGGGGAATCCTGAATAACTGGTTTTTCATAAGAATTTTGTAAATAGTTTACTGCTTTTCTTAAAAATCAAAAATACAAAAACATTGAAAAATCAAAAACATAAAAAAATAGAAAATCAAAAATGAGTTATCACTGTGTGAAAAAGGAGAAATGATAGTACATCAGCAAGTTAGACTGTCACACTGAAAATGAATTAAATTGCTTAAGTGTGATAGCAGCTTCATTATACGATGTACCAGTAGGCAAAAAGCATGAAATAATCAACTTACCAATGTGATATAAATATAAATGAATTGAATATGAGTGGGGAACACATCAGTGGTGTATGGTTTAATGACCTTAAATCTTGCGTTGATAGATTGCCAAAATCTGAAGTTTTGGGTCTTTATACTGTTATTTCATCTGGGGATATCTTGGCTGTCTTTCTGTTCAGAACTAAAATTGTACATGACCCCAGGAAAGAAAGTCACTTGGAATTAGCTCATTTCTATTTGAATGTCTGTATGTTGTCCCGATACACACAATTTTGATCTGATTCTGAAATCTTCTCTGAAAAAAGTCGTGTACCTCCTCTGCTGCATCCAGATATATGCTGACCTGGAGGTGCTAGGCAACGACAGCTTCTGCTGCATCCAGATACATGCTGACCTAGCTGTACGTTGTCGCGCTATAGATCTAATACACCCGAATGAGGCCCTCAAGTGCCCAAAAGAAACCCAAGAAACCTATATCAAACTGAGAAAAACTCATTTGATCTGTATATTATACCATCTCTGCTAAAGATCTATTCTGTTCTCTTCTCACCCTATTCCCAGTTAAGATTTCAGAAATCTGGATTGGACTTGTGAAATATGTGGTAGGGAAGATACTTGCATGATAGAGTGTGTTGTTTATATTTCCAGGATTTGATTAGTATTTATTTGGGTGTTCATTGTTAAGCAATCAAAACATGATAAAACAGATTATATGCAGACCTAGGCACTGTCAGGATATCTTAAAGGATGACATCAGTATACTCACCAACTACGATGAATTTTTGTGCATACCTTGATCGCGGGGGTATATCCTAAAGTGCGACACACTAATATATCAGAAATAAAATTACCTTAACGTATCATATGGTAATGGTACTTGAAATGTTCATGCATTTTGTTTAAGTGGACAAACATACTAGTAATCGTCTTGGACTGCTTTTCACGAAATTAAATTAAGAATTATATAATTGTGTGAAACAGTTTGATTGTGCTGATATGATCTTCTTACCAGTGATTCTCACAAAAATAGAGTGTTTATTGCTTTTGTATTTACTTGCTTTCAGAAAATATAAAAATACAAAAATAGTGTCTTTTTCGGTTTAAAATTCTTAACGTACGGAAAACTGTTATTCTTGGAGGAATTGTTACTGATAGGGGGAGACGGTGTTAGAAAGTGAGTTCAGAATTTTAAATCATGCGGGTTCTAGGGTGTGTGATTAAAAAGTTTTGCGTGTTGGTGATGAATTGAGAATGCTTAATCTGTGATATAATCTCTTGAAAAATAATAATTTATTTAACCGTGTTGAAAAATTCTTATGGTTTCTCGAGATGTTTGTTTTATAGTATACAGATTGAAGCAGTGTGTTGCTGAAAAGTTAAAGTGATGAGTTGATGTGAAGAGATGAGAGTTTGATTGGATGCATGGTAGAACCTCCTTTCTACATTGCAGACAAAGTTGAAGAGTTTGAAGATTGCTATTCAAATGCTGAACTAGAGTTTACTCAAACGCTAAAGTTTTGAAGATTTGGCGATTGGATGCATCAGCTTAGGGGGAGTCTGTTGCTGACAGAGCTATTGAAGCTGAAGCTATCCAAAGACCAAAGACAGTGCAAGAATACATGAAGATTGCAAGAAGACTGAAGACAAAGTTATTTTATGAAGCTATTGTCAAGGGGGAGTTTGTTGGTGCATGTTTGTGAGATTAGATTTGGTCTTTGGATATCTTGTAATTAGTTAAACGATAAACAGTTAGCGGCTTTAGCTTTGTATTAGTGAGTTAATAGAGTTTGGGCTAAACAAAACCCACATTGGGTGATGGGGGACGATTTGGGCCTAGCCCATGTAGTAAACCCAGCCTAATGTTGCAACCTTGTGTTATATAAACAAGGTTAGGCTTTAGGGTTTAGGTTAATCAGCCAAAACAGTTTGTGTGAGAATTTCATGAGAGTGCTTAGGGCTTGGACGAAATTAGTGTGGTTAGGGATCTTGATTGATTGTAATCACTTAGATAGATAATCAATAAAGATCCGGTTTGAAAGTGAATTGCTGTTTCTGTTTTCTACTTGTTTCTGTGATATTCTGATCAAGAGGATTCCGCACTCTTGATTGGATTGACAATTCTGTGAAAGATCCATACACATCAAGGGGACCTACAGCAGATGCAGGAGATTCTGGACTGAAGAATGAGGAGAGCTTATCTTGATGAAGTTTGATTTATTGAAAAGTCAAAAACAAGTTCATTAACTTGATACTTGTTATTTTCAGAAAATGTGTAAATTGTTGTTTTTCAAAATCAGTTTGATTCGTCAAATGATCAACCAAGGTCATTAAATTGAATTTGGTAGATTAATTGAGTGATCAGGGTCATTAACTTGGACCTGAATACTTGAGTGGATTTCTAAAACTGATTGAGTTTGTGATTTATTGTTGAAAAAAAAAATAGTTTGTAATGTTTAATGTTTGAGACACAGGTTTTGGACTTCATCATCCCCACGGAAGCTAAATGTCAAAGCTTGAACCAGATCAAGACCTCAGATTCTAGCATACTGAGAGGGGGAGTATGTGAAAGGGGGATTCTGGATTAACGGTCAAAGGGAAGTCTGAAGATAAAGCCAGGGCAAGATTCTGAACCTGTGAAGATAGAGTTGTTTACGATGAAAAGACAGAGATGGAGAAAAGACCAAGACTGAAGACTCGGAGCTGAAGACTTCGTCAACATCCAAGGGGGAGTCTGTTGGTGCATGAAATGTCTGTTGACTACGTTTACATTGAGTCTTAGGTCAAGATAAGTCAAAATAGGAGCTTGAAAGTTGAAATTAGGGTTTAGATTGTTAATTTCGCTCATGAGGACATGTGTGTCATCATAAGCGAAATAGGATGTATAGGTTTCGCTCATGTGAACATTTAGTCAAGGGTTTCACTCATAGGGTTAGCTAGGAGGTTTCGCTTATATGTCACATGGGGTTTCGCTTATATGGACTGCCATATAAGCGAAATCAGCTAGTCTATATATACCTGATGTGTGTTTTCATTTGTAACCTTTGGAGCGAAACCTGGTCATTTGCTTTGTAACGAAACTCTGTCAAAATCAATTCAGAAAGCATCAATATAGAAGGAATTGAAGAGGAAAAGCTGTTGTTACTTCGTATACATTGATTCCGCCTTTATATGCGAAGATGAACTACCTTAACTGACTTTTCAGGGTCGCAAACCGGTCCAACAGGTCATAATCAAGCAAGTGTGCAGGACCAGCAGCTGCAACGTCAAGCTGACCCAAAAGGTGCAGAAGCTAGCTCAGGAGCAAGCTTTGGGTCGTGTAACGGTGTGGTGCCTTGAGCAGGTGATAGTGCAGCAGTCATGTCATCGTCGTTTGCGTTGGTAGTAGAAAGCTGTAATCCGGTTATCTGTAAGGCTGCAGATGTCACAGACTCAAAGGAGTCTGAAATTGAATATGTGCTAGAATCAGAGAGTGGCCCGCTAAAAAGGGCCTTAAGAAGTGAAATTAGTAACAATGCTCTCGTTTAACCTTCCATTATCATGGGCGTTATCGGAAGGACCATCAATATCACGTCAATATTGTTATCAATTGTTTGTCAAGTATCCAACCTTCGAAAGGAATGCCCACAAGAGGCACATTGTCGGGGATCGGAGTCGTAGTGTGCTCACCAATGGGATAACCAGGAACGAAGTGGTCCTGGGTTGAATCGTGAATGACAGAGGGATCTTCGTCGAGGAAGTCATCAAACAAGGTTAATTCATCGCCAAAGTTTGGCAGCGCGAACGGTTGGAGGTCGTCCTCGTCCTTGGCCGGCATGTCGGGGTTACTTGCGGTGTCTGACGTAAATATCTCCGGCGCAGGTATGATCTCATCAGGTGTGGTCCCTTCATCTGTGGCGGCGGCCATAGGGTCATCATCATCTGACAATTCGTTTTCTGAGGAAGGTGACGTGTGTGCTGGTACATAATAGTCATAGCATGCATATAGTAATCTTTAACACTTTGTGTATTGCAAATAAAGACAATTCATAATGTAATCATGTATCCACATATTCGTCCTAGTATTCCCAGACTATCCCACCCAGTCTCTCAGTCTAAACTCCCTAGTCTCTCAGACTAAGCTCCCTAGTCTCTCAGACTAAGCTCCCTAGTCTTTCAGACTAAACTCCCTAGTCTCTCAGACTAATTTCCTGATCTCTAAGACCAACTCCCTGGTCTCTAAGACCAACCTCCCAGCCTCTTAGACTAAATCCCTGGTCTCTAAGACCAACCTCCCAGTCTGTAAGACTAAATCCCTGGTCTCTAAGACCAACCTCCCAGTCTCTAAGACTAAATCCCTGGTCTCTAAGACCAACCTCCCAGTCCCTAAGACTAATCCTCCCTCAGCCTCTAAGACTGATCCTCTCAGCCTCTAAGGCTGATCCTCCCTCAGTCTCTAAGACTGATCCTCCCTCAGTCTCTAAGACTGATTCTCCCTCAGCCTTTAAGGCTGATCCTCCCTCAGTCTCTAAGACTGATCCTCCCTCAGTCTCTAAGACTGAATTATAAACATAAATTTTGAAATGTGTATTTGTGCCTTTTTGTTTGTAAAAATGTTTGTTCCCTGGATCTGGACGTTTTGTGTAAGCAATGAAAACATGTTGTGAAAACATTTTCATGAGAGCCCTAATGATCGTAGTCTAGACTAAAGAAAGAATCCTAGTTTGCTACGACCGAAGCTCTGATACCAAGCTGTCACACCCTAACTTTTGCGGAAGCGTGATTACTGGTGTGACTTCTTAATACCATTGCATACGATCATAAGAACACTATATGATAAAACTAGTAGATGTACATCCATTAATTTAAGTTTAAAAGTAGTACAACATAATTTTCTGGAATGTCGATGCCAAATTCAAGTTACAAACCATAACATATTTTAAGGAGTTCAAAAAGACTCAACAAAAGATTTTAAATAAAAACAAACCCGAGTTTAGGACCACGTATCTCGTCCAGGATTAAGATACGTCTCCTAAGCCCTATTGACTTGGATGACATCTTTATTCACAACGCAGCTTAAAACTCCAACGCCCGCCAGATCCATTTATTAATTTCCTGAAATACATGCAGTTTGAAAAATCAACATAAAGTTGAGCGAGTTCATGTAAGAGTGAGTATGTATAAATCTTTGTAATATGTCTGTATGTATGAAAATCCCTGGTATGTAGCAATTAAGGAAAAATAGATCACCATTGGGTTGCAAAGCCAATGATATGTGTGAAGTGATGCAGGAAGACTCAAACCTAGCAGATTTTTGCGTCAGGCTCAAAGTCACTCCATGGTCCGTACAGTGGACTCAGGAGCTGGGCTCGCTACACCCAAATAGATCTACCGCTCATGACCCTCGGTCCTACAATGAGGATTAATGGCCTCAAGTTCCAGCCTACCCACTCACATGATCTAAGTAGTAAACCCTCCTTAAGCTAACCATACCATGTATAAAAGTGTCTGTAATAATTGGCGCATGTATTTCACCCCCGAAGTATAAAACTGAAAACAGTAAAGAGAAAAGGGGGACATGAACTCACAGTATTGTGTCTTCGTACTCGTAACCCAAATCTCCACGGCAAACACGACTACCTACAATGGTCTAATGTCTATTAGACGAACGGGTCGTGCCTTGTCTTAGCATGTATGTTTTTGAGTTACGATTCTGGTATTATTCCAGGTTATAATAATTGTATTTAGTTTTTGAATAATTGTTCATGCAGTGTTTCTGTATTAACACTTCTCAAGCATTTTAACTTCGTATTTCCTTCCCAAGGATGGGGGTATCTCATTCATGTATTTTCATATTTGTATTTGTATATCTTGCCAAGTAATGGCGGCGTATTTCGGTGTACTGTTTTAATTAAATATATGTTAATATATTCCCAATATATATTTCCCAAAACCATATATTTCAAGTCTCACTTAAATATATATAAATAAGCCTTATTTTGTTTAATCGTGTATCGTTCCAGAAGATACATATTTTTCTCAAAAATTATATATCTTCTAAATATACTAGGAAAAATGTATTTTTATCTCCCACTTGGAAAAATATATTCAACTCATTTGTCCAAAAACAATGTATTTCCAAAATATATGTATTTTTCCCAAAAATAATATATTTTTATTTCTATAGTTTCCAAAATAATATTTTACCAAAATATACGTATAAGACTATTTTTCCCGAAATATTACATAAGTCACGTTTTAGCGTTTCGTATTGCTTTATCAAATGCGTAACTTAAACATTTATTTCGCGAGGGTTTTGGGTATTATTTTGGAGTCGTAATTTCACAGTATTTTCAAGTTATATTATTTTTATCCTAAAAATAATATATTTAGATCACATAATAACAAACAGTCACACAAGCATTTTATTATAAAATATATATTCTAAATATATATTTATCAAGTTTTATTTACGAAAATCCACCTCCGGTACTTGGTAATTTTTGAAATAAAAATAATGGCGAAGTTTATTTTGGAAAACCAAGTTAAAATATATTTGTAAACATTTGTTAGAAAAATATTTCTAAGTGTTGAAATTCTGGAAAAGTTTCGCCAGAGTTTCCTTTGTAAATGGAGGTGTCCACGCTTACTAGCGTATCATTTTCTTTTGTAAAATCAATCAAACAATTCACCAATCAACAACATACAATATTTACTCACTAATCTTGACAAAGTAAGACTAAATCATAAACTCATGAACTTGAAGGTTTCGTAAAAATATGTAGTAAATCACTAGCACATTTAGTAGGTCTTGTTATCTTTAAAAATAAGGTTAGTTTCTTAAAAACTTTATTTTTAAAGAATATGAAGTTTCACAACTTCTAGTCAAGATTCACAAAAATGTTTCTTTGTTAAACTTTCTTGTTACACAAGTGCTTATACACTTGTTTACCTTCTAAAATATATTTAGTTCATGTAAGATCTGGGTTTTAACAAGACTAGTATCTTTCACTTGGTTCTTCCGAAAAACCACTTGTAGATCTTTAGATCTACAAGTTTATAACCTTACTTCTCAAGAAAAATTATGTTTATTCAAGTTTCAAGCTCATGGTGGATGGCTTCATCACCTTTCATATTCCTAACACTAACATCTTACTAGTTCATGTTCTTGAACATGATCTAGCATGTCTAGATGATGATCCATCCAACTTTTACTAACAAACAACATCAAATAATCATAACTACACAAGATTTACATGATTTACACACATATCTTTTCTTTATCCACCCTATTCACCTTATGTTCAAGACTTTAATGTAAGTTCTTTAGTGTTTCTTAATTTTTAACCATTAAATCAACTATTAACCACCATAAACAAGATCAAGATGATGATTAGAAGCACTTACTACTAGCACAAGGTTAGGGAAGAAACAAGGTGTAAATGTGGTGGATAAAAGAAATCTAGAGCGATTCTTGAACTTCCGAGAGCACCGGGCTTGTTTGTAGAACTCCTTGCTTCTATGTATGCATGAGAAATGGTTGAACAAGGTTTGAAAGTGGTGGTGGTGTGGTGGATGGGTGGCGGCCGTAGGTGGTTATGGAGGGAAGAGGAGAGCTTGGTTGATGTTGAGTTTTGATGAAAGAGAGTGAAGAACTTGGGTGTATATTTATAATCCATCTTCTCCTTTTATCCATCATATCTTATGTCTAATTACCCAACAACATCATTAATAAAATAATTAAAAGAAACAAGGGTGTGTCCCACCCTTGGGGACCGTCAAAATGGGGGGGGGGGGTATGGTTGGGGTGTAATGATCTAGTTACTAATTTGGTTAGATGTTGATCCGTTAAATTGTTAAATAAGTATTTAAAGTGTCTTTTATTATGTTTTTAGTGACACAATAATTTACCAACACTTTGGAAAGTGTCTAGGACTATTTTGGTATTTAGTGCAGAATTCTGCACTTAAAGTATGTTTGAGGCACTTCCCGGCACTATAACTATCACCTAGTGACGCAGTTTTATGGTCCTCACTTCCCTACACTCCCTACTAGTGTAGTATTCTATCTCCGGCTCATACTGGCCTAAAAAATATTGCCTGTCTATGTGCTGGCATTGTCAGCATGTTTCTGGGTTACCCGTTTAGTGTGCTAACTGCGCTTTGTGCATCAAGTTTGTCACTAAAGTTTGTTTGAAATAAAGGGAGTGATAGTATGAAATGTGATGCATATGTATGTAAGTAAAAGAAATTAGAAAGCAGTTTAATCACAGTTGTAATCAAGCATAGTCATTAAGCACGAATTAAATATTAATTAATTGTACGGATACCTGTAATTGTGAGGGTTGTCACATACTATTTGTTTAACGATTTTGGAACTGAAATATATTTTAATGTATTACTTATTCGACTTTCTTAAAACCAAAGTATATTTTTATATATATATACTATAAACCTTTTTATCAAAATATTGTTTTACAAACAATATATTTTTTAATTATTTATTTTTATCATCTGATTTTTTTATTACTTGTTTTATGATTTATAAAAGAAAATATTTTAAGGTTCATGACTATTTTTGATTAAATATTTTTCTCTAAAGTTACAAGTCATGAATCCTAATTATAATAACACCTATGTATCTCACAGGCATTTTTATGCTGACGTACCTATTTTTACACATGTTTCAGGTGCTGTTATGTGATGATTGTTGATGCATGCTATACATAGGATGGACTCGTGCCTTAGCGACTTTAAAACTTGAAAGATAATATTTGTATTTATCTGATTTGTAATAAAACAATGAGTTCAATAATTCAATAAAACGAAATTATTTAATCCATGGTTGTGAAACAATGATTCTGTTACAACACTCCCCGACGTTTCCGCCACGATTTGTTGTTTTACGTGGTCGGGGTGTGACAGAAAAGTTGGTATCAGAGCCAATGGTTATAGGGAATTAGGTTGTTAGTAATGCTTTGACCTAGACTATAACCTTCCTAGGACCCTAACACAAGTTATCTTGTGTTTAGTTTTAAAACAATACCGTCGCCTATCTTTAGGTGACAACCACAATAAGAACACAAATTTCGAATCCACTTTGAAAACTAATCATCTGTTCTAGGATGATTTATTATATGGTTTTGAATCCTCTAAATTTTCAAAATCCCGTCAAAGTTGGGTCTTATAATGTGAACACATGCAATCTGGAAGGGTGGATGCCTGTACTCTGAGCTTTCTGTCTAAGGCTAGAGTGTTCGTATAAATCCACATAATCGGACCAGTCACTCTTACCTGGGAACTCTTGGGGTGAGTGTCCACTTATAGGCTAAAGCATGTCTTCGCGATACATTAATATGACCCACTTACTTTGATTAGTCACCATCTCATTTGTTTGCCTTAGGTAACAAACAAATGATCGCAATTTTTATGCGTTGTCATTCTGTTTTCATTTCACTTGTTTCCTCTCATATCTTTCATCATCTTCATGATGCCTCTTCGTCACAACACTCGAGTGTCCGGACCAGGTGCTACAATTGCTCAACAAGTAGGCGTCATACTCCAGAGGACCATTGAATTAGCTATCACTGTGACTCGCCTCAGGGATGAAGCCGTACAAGGGAACCACTTTTTGGTGCAATCAATGTAACCGTCATCATCCGAATCAGATACCCTGTTTCAAATGTACCCACAGTGGACGATGGGGACATTTGGTTAACATGTGTCGCTTTGCTGTCCAAAGCAAAGCAGTTGCAAATCCTGCCACTGCTCAACCTCCAAATTCTTCTTCATATGTCGCCTTGGCATATCTAGTATCTCAACCTTATGAACTTTCTACCTTGTGTATCGACTTAAGCACGTTTAGTGCAAGGTTTCGAAACACCTCTCGTTACACAAATTCCAAAATCCAAAATAGGATCTTTCTATCCTCATAATTAGATCCTTATGGATAAATATCGCTCAAATCGGAGCCCTTAATTGAATTATTCGTATGCCTTAATACGTACATTACAATTCAATAAGGAGAAAGCTGAATTCCTATTAAGATCTTTCTATCTCCATAGTTAGATTCTTGATGATGTTTAAAGTGCCAAATGAAATCCACGGATTGGATTCCTAGTGTGCTTTAAATACCCGTGTCCAAAGATAACAATTTGAAGATCAAGTTAAACAATTATGTGATTATATGTGCTTGTGTGATTCCTTTCATGTCTTGTATCTTTGTGTAATCTAAATTTTCGTTATCCAAATCCTCGTAGAATCTTCCATATCTCATATGAGGGATTCATAGTAGGATATCCAAAGGTACTATCTTAAATCCTTAATGGACTTCTACGTTGTAGTTAAGTCCCTTGGGTTATGAAGTACTATTCTATAATTGGACCCCTTGAGTGGTCTAGTTAAACAGATTGATTCAAAAATCTGGTTAGGAATATCATGTGATGATATAATTGAAAAGATCCCTTAAGTGGTCTATTTAAGGAGATCGTACGACGGTCTAGTTAAAAAGATCATGTGTTGATCTAGTTAAAAAGATCGTTCATTGATCTAGTTAAAAAGATCCTTTGGTGGTCTAGTCAAGTCGCTTCATGTTTATTCAATTGATTTTTCCCCTACGCATTATGAAATGAACTGTGCGGACTGTGCAAGGAATTACGTAATTATGGATGTATACATAATTATGGAATTCAGTGCACAGAAACCACAGCAAGTTTTGTCATGTGTTAAGACCTATAGTGACAAGAATAACGATACGGGAACAATGTAGAAAGGGGCATGGTGGATACGCCGCTGGTACTTCCTATATATAAGTGTTCCTTATTACATTGCGAACGTAGTGTTATTTAAGTTACTAGAAGTCCTGGACCTTGACCAATGTTATTTTATCTTACACTCTCCAATTCTGATTTCGAGCACACACAAGTTTCCTATGATAAGTCTTCAGAAGAAACGTTCTTCTGTCCGTAGTTCGAAACTCCATGTTTTGTTACTACAAGGACTTCACTTTGACAGTTGAAAATTTCACTAAGAATCCAAACATGGCCCAGAGTTTTACTTAGGGTTCAAGGGATCATTCGAAAGCAAAACAATCACAGTCGTCTTCACAAGTTTCCTCTAAAATTAAATTTCGGGACGAAATTTCCTAAAGTAGAGGAGACTGTGACACCTGTGTCACTTCAACCATCAAACAAATACCAAACCAATGAAATATTGTATTTCATACTTGGTATTTGTATAAATATGTGTATTGTTGGCACATATCAATTCTTGTTCGATTTCGAGCTCTAAATAGCTTTGTGGAAGGTTATACGCGAACTGATGCGTAAATATAACCAGTTTAATGCAACAAACACTACGGAACAGTGACATAGGCTTAACATACCTTAAATATCCTTTACATAACTTAGAAATAAGTTTTGGCGGGTTCGGTGTGGCGAAATCAAGTTTATTCGCTTACATGGACTAATTTCGACAAACTGCGAAAGTATGCCGATTTGTACTGTAATGAACATTCCGGAACTTGATCATAAGTTAAATATGCCCTAAATATCCTTCACATAGCTTAGAAATAGGCTTTGAGGTGTTTGGTGCGCAAAAATAAACTTTTGGGTCAATAGGGACTAAAAGCGTCAAAAAGTGCATAAGTTTGCATTTTCGCGCATATCTTACGTTCTGAATATATCCGGACATCCAAAAATTTATGTAATCATTAAAATATTATATTTTAGTGATTGACATGATAAAATTCCATTCGTCGCTCAATTTGGATCGTTTTTGCGTTCGTTATGACTTTCGTCGTAATTAACCGAACAACGTAACCGTACCACCAAACGAACTGACATCCGAGATATTTTTGAGCCTTGAAATGGGGTTAACGGGGCTTAAAAGTACCAAAAATCAAGTTTTACAAGTGCAGGGACCATTTTTGAAATTTCTGGCAGATACATTGAACTTGGTCCATTTTTGAGGTTTTGATGGTTTTAACCCATGGTTTTGCACCCTATGGGCTGGTATTTGATGGTTTTACATATTTCCATGGTATTCTAAAACCTTGGGTCCAAGTGTAAGGCCATGATTAAAGCACGGTTCTCGATTAACGATCTTAACGGTGGACCGAATCCTATATATACCCACCAAGATTTCATTTCATTTCCCACATGATCTGATCTTAATGCTCTAAGTTGAAGCTTTATGCTTCATACCCGAGTATTTAGATCAAGATCCTCCTAGCATGGACCCTTTGTAAGCTTCTTTCGTTCTTTTATGCGTGAAAGTCAAACAGCGTTTGACTTTCTGCTTTGACCAGTCTTTGGTCAACACGAAGTTCGTTTGAACTTCGTAACGTGAGCATAATCACGATGGTTATAGTCTCTTGTGACTATACCTACTGATTACCACGTTATTTAGGCGTAGTGACGAATCATAGTTTCGGCCAAAATGTGCGTTTATGCGTATTTTGCAACCAAACTATTCTTGGGTATCAAAACCGTTTGTTTTGATATCAAACTTGTTTTCAAACCTTATTACACATGTTTTAACTTGTTTAACTCGTCACTTTTAGATTAGTGCTTGTATAGGGTCGTAAGATAAGCGGTCTAAACACCCGCTTAGACTTTCGAACTAGACCCGTTTGGTCGATCATTAGGATCCGACCAAACATGTTTTGTGACCATAGTTGTATAGGGAATAACCTTTTGAGGTTATACCTTATGGTCACTTCGTTTAAGTAGTTGTATGATAGGTAGTTTATATGCCTTAGGAAAATGACCAAAATGCCCTTTTTATGCATAATTGATATTTAAGCATATGTAACCCAAACTTTTGTCACTTAACTGATTATGCAACATAATTAAATATGTTTAGGCATATAATACTTGTCATAGGACTAGTTAGGCGGTCCGAACGCGTTTTATGCGAACGACGCGTTAAAGTAGCATAAGCTACCTAAACGGGTCGTAAGCACTTAGGTTAGGTTTTGGTTTAGTATCTAGGCTTTGTTAAACCATATTGTAGGATCGGTTTGTGACCCAAACGAGTCGTTCAGAAGAGATTTTATCAGTTTCAGATGTGGAAAATAAGAAACTGACGTTGAAACAGCTTGGTTATCACTTTAAACAACTTGTGTATAGATTTAACAGCTATTACATTCACGAGAAATACCGGCAGCACTTCGGTATCACTTCTTAGTTCTCCCTCTGTTCTCTTGAAATGAACATACAACACATCTATTTATAATGCTAGCTGGACCGCTTGAAACTACATGAACACGTTCAAGCGGACCCCTCAATATACACATTCAAGCGAACTCAACATAAAATATTATATTCCTATTTTGTCTTCAAGCGGATCTAACTTCTGATTTGTAAGAATGTTGTAATTCCATGATGCAATGAATGATGTCATTAGTATGATGTCATCATCAATAATGATGACATCATCCTCTTTCAGATCCGCAACGAAACCGAGACTCGATATAAGACGAAGAGGACAGATGTATGCACCAATAGACTCCCCCTCAGATGTTGACGAGTCTTAAATGTCGAGTCTTCCCAATCTTCAGTCTTTATTAGTCTTTGTGCTTCCAAAATCTTGTCCTGATTCTTGTCTCACTCTAAATCCTTCACTCTCTAGCAGACTCCCCACGAACAATCTCTACTCAGATGTCTTCAGACTCCCCCTTTCAATATACTGGGATCGCAGTCTGACATGTTGAAATTACAAAGTCCTCAGGTATCGGAACCTGGCTCTCTATCATTCAAGTAACCTGCACATTCTCTACCCAAAAATAAATTTTCACAAATTTTAACATTTTATAAATTCAGATTCCCTCTCAAATTTATCCAGAATGATTTATCATTGATAAAAACCTCAAATGACCACTTGTATACACATATTCAAAAACTTTTTTCATTTAAACACACTCTCCCAAACCAATTGTCATCATGTTTAGCACTTGGAATTTTGAAAATCAGCTCACCAATATCAGTTGTCGAAAATCTTTTTGGATTTTTCAAAATTTATGCTAAAACACACTAAATTTTTTTTGGAATTTTTGAATATAAAGAAATGCAGTAAAGAAATATTTACAAACAATATTTTTGTGAGTTTGTGTAAGAGGATCATATCAGTTTTTTTAAGACATATCACCAACACCGTTAAGCTTTAATCATTTTAAGCTCTAAACGATTCACATTGATTGACGATATTGTTGTCCACTTAAACTCAATCTAAAAACTTTCGACATGCTTACCGATACGATTAGGTATATTTAGATAGCACTAAATTCTTATGGACCCCACGATCTCAGCATATCCCCTCATCATGCAATACACTGACTCAAGTAATGCCTTTAAACTTTTATCGACTATGATTTGTGCGAAAACAAAGCAGAATGTTTAAACATTAACAATCAGGTCGATACTTCCGTATACGCAGAGAAAGTCCAATGTTTAAACAAAATAATAAAATAAAACAAATTGAAGTTGTTTAGGCTTTAACCACCAGGTCGATACTCCCGTATACGCAGAGGTGATCCAAAGCTTAAACGAAACACCAAAGAAAATAAAGCAGAACGTTTAGGCAATAACATCCAGGTCGATACTCACGTATACGTAGAGGATGTCCAATGCTTAAACAAAATAAAGAAATCAAACAAGTTTAAATCTTTGCAAAATGAAATGCACAATCACAACGACTTTTTAGCAAAGTTGTGAATGTTCACAAACTTAACCAGTTTTATGCATTTTCAGCATTCAGCGATTACTGAGCAGGCACACAGTCAAGAAGGACAAAACTAAGTACTATGCTTTCGACCATGTTTCCCACTAGAACTAGGCTTTTTGATTTAGATTTGTATCGTTATCGCAAATCTACTAGTCTAGCTGAGCCTATCGTCACATCTTTAGTGAGATCGTTTATCACATATTGACTTTACATTTCTTTAGCATGCTGTGACAATCCACTGATGTACTATCATTTCCTCTTTTTCACAACAAAACTCATTTTTGATTTTCTTATCATGTTTTTGCCTTTTTCAAATTTTCAAATGTTTTTGGATTTTCAGAAATTTCTACTCCCCCTAAAATGCAAACACATTTTAGGAAATTTGAAAACAAACTATACAATAAAGTGACAACTGATATCAAATCACCTCAATTCGCCATCCACTTGGCATAAACAATCAGAACTCCCCTTTTCACAAAACTATTTTCCCATTGTGATTTCAAAACACTTAAGTTTGTTTTAATCAAATGGTTTTTCCGGAAAATTAGTTTTGTTGATTTTCAAACCACTTGTAGGTTAGGGTTCATCATCTTGTTCATTCAATCACATATATGAGGATTACATCAAGTTCAAATTAATGACCTTGACGAATCACTTGTAAGATCCAACCTCTTACCACTTGTAAAAATATCCAAAACATATAACCACATGTAGGAATAAAACATCTACACAAACCATTTTACCAATCAAGATGCCGATTCTTGCTTCACACTTACTAACCTGGAAGCTCCGACAATTCCTCAATTTGTAAAAATTTAAACAATTTTAAAATCTTTCACAAAAACAAGTTTAACAAGAATGATGCCGATTCCTGATCCGCAATTACAAACTTGGGATCTCCGGCAAGTCAGGTTTTCAATGAAAGAAAATGTCCACCCAAGCCTGATCAACCTTGGGTGATTCCAACTCCTCTTTAGTTGGAGTGTAAGTTGCTTTCTTTGTAGCATAAAACTCCTTTACCCCTTTAACCTTCCCATTGATCATTTTTCCAAAAATTTTCTTTACATTCCCATTAAAAAGTTTCTCAACATCAAATTCATTCTTTTCAGAATAAAACTGATTTGAGATTTCAACCTTCCCAATCTTTTGTTTAAAATTTTCAGTCCTCAATGGTGTAAAGTTCTCATCATCCATTGAAGGAACTGAGTTTTCATCACTCTCATCAAATTGTGGCTCCTCTGATTTTGTGGAATCAGATTCATCGCCATATTTTACACTTGATTTCTTAACAACCCAAGCTTGATTGTCAAGATTTCCCCTTTTCTTGTAAAACCTTTTCGAACACTCACCAACTTCATATGTTGAATTTTTAAACACTTTAAACCTTTCAATTGGTGGTTCAGTTTTATCAACAATTATTTCTTTGAGTTTTTCTGAGACTCCCTGGTTTGTCTTAGTTGTTTTGGGACAGTTCCATGCAATGTGACCAACTTCATTGCATCTAAAACAGGTTCTTGTTTCTCTTCTCAGATACTTCTTCTCAGCAAAAAATTCTTGATTTGATTGTCTCCAGAATGAGCTCTTCTTTTCTTCTTCAGCAGACGAGCCTGAAACAAATTTTGTATTTTTAGAAATTTTCTCATCTTTATAATTTTCTGGTGGTATAAAACCAAGACCTTTCTTTTTGAATTTACCATTATAGTTTGGTTTCTTTTGAAAGCCAGAACCAGAATTGTAATTCATTTTCTTGTTTAAGCGCTGTTGAACTCTTGAAGTGTATTTTTTAGGTTTTCCAATAAGATTTAAATCTTTTATTTCAGAAATATTGATTTCTGTCATTTTGAAAACCTTTTTAATCATGTCAAAACGAACACTTCTTATTGGAAACTCTTTATCAAAATATAATTTGTCAGAATCATTCAAAGTATACACAACTTCAAATGTTTCATCATTCAAATTAGATTTTGACAACAAAAACTCTGTACTATAAACCCGTTTTCCCGATGTTTTCGAATTCCTGAAAAACGAACTCGAACTTCCGACAGACTGATACGAACTTTCGGACTCAGACTCAGACTTTGACTCTGACTCCTCATCCTTATCCAACACCTGATCGACCACTCTTTTAATTAATTCGGACTCATGATCTGTGTCGGACGCTGTGAATGTGATATCAATGTTATCTGGTAATACATCGGTTATCTCGGACTCCAACTTAACATTGATTGCCTTTTTTACTTGTTCCTCATTTGGTTTTCTAGACGAATACCCTTCCCAAATCGGAGGCGGACACTTGTTATAACAAATACTCTGTTTCTTACCAGTATCCTTTTTCTTCTCAGTCTTCTTGTCCTGAAACGCTTCAAAACCTGCAACAGTTGTATAAATTCTGTCAATTACGTAATCAGAACTTGAATAACTTTTTAGTAATCGATTGATTCTTTCATTTTCAACTTTTTCAACTTCCAACTCCTTCTTCAATTTCGCACATTCTTCAATGTAGTAATTGATTTCCTTTTGTTTGGACATCATTGTTGCGTTTGTCATTTTCAAAGCATCTTCTCTTTCTGAGTTTGTCTTATGCAAACTATTCATAGTTCTGTTCAACACATCATATGATTCTTTTAAATTCTTGACATCAGATAACAACTTCTCTTTCAACTTCTCAAGCTCACTAAACCTTTCATCTTTTTCTTCACATTGTTTGCAAGGTTCCAAACATGTAAGACACGGTTTTGCAACTTCAACAATCTTTTCTATCTCCACAATCTTCTCAACTTCAACCACCTTTTCCACTTCAACTATCTTCTCAACAACTTTAACTTCTTTCATTTCTTTTGCAGCTTTTCTCTCTTTGAGTTTCTTCAGTTTTTCTGCAAAATAAAATTCAAAACTGTCAGAAGATAAATGAGTTTTTCCAAGATTTATCTGTTCAACTTTTTCATCATCATCATTGCTTTCTGTTGAACTATTTTCAGAAGAAACTGATTCTTCATCTTGACTTTTCTCATCATTAGATAACACAGCTATCCATTCCTTCATCAATTCTGGCTTTTGAACTATCTGAGCAATGAAAGCTTTAAGATTGGAATCAGCTGGAATGTACTTGTCCCAGCTAAAACCTTCAGCCACTTTCTCATCATCTTGATCAATAATGCCATAATAAGCTTTCTTATTTGCATCTTCGATCATTTTGCCATGAGCAGTTTGTGAATCTTTTTGTTGATGCGGTTGATTAGCAACCTGTTAATATATGGCTTTTCGATAGTAATCATCTTTTCCAAAAGGATTCTTTGTTCCACTAGTCTCCTGATTTTTGCACTCTCTTTTGAAGTGACCTTTTCCCTGCATTTAAAACAAGTAACTTTAGATTTATCAAAACCTAAAGCTGAAAGATGAGCATCCAAAAAATCAATTTTCCTGTAATCAGTTTAAACTTTTCAGCCCTTCGCAGAACACTTGCTAAAGCCCATTTTAAATCCATAAGTTCTAATTCTTCTGCATCAATCTGGTCGTAATCTTCCTTTGTTAGCATCGGATTGCCAATTTTTCCAGCAATCAATCCTTCGTAAGATTCCAACGCAGTAACCAGCAATGCCATATGACTTTTTACAACTTCTTCTGAAAAATTTTGTCCATTTTGAAGATGCAAAGCCACATTACACTGAATCAAATGTCCATTACCAACATTTTCACTTTGAACACTTAAAGGATTAACACTTGAAAATCCACTAGTGTTGACTGAACTTTGACTGACTGATCCAGATGAATTTCCTGCACTAAATGCGGTTTGGATCTTTGGACTAGCTTCAACAGTTTGAACATTTCCTTTGTAGTACAGTTTGATATCTTGTTGATGACTTGAGCTGTTCATTCTTGCAATCTTCTGCTGTTCTAGATCCTGTGCCTCAAGTTTTTCAATAAACTGTCTGATTGACAATCTGCTAAACTCTCCAGAATTCTTTAAGATCATGAGATAGGTACCCCATTCTTTCTGCGGTAAAGCATCAGCTAGCTTTTCCACCCATTCTGCTGGAGTTTTAGTGATCTTCAACTGAGACATGGTATGCACAAGATGACAATATCTCTCTATGAGAGTCTTTGTAGTTTCACCGGGCATACTAGTAAACAACTCAAATTCTTTCTTCAATAATGATTTTTTGCTATTTAACATTTCCGTACTTCCTTCGAATTTTTTCTTAAGTGCTTCCCAGATCGAATATGCACTCTCATCATGCTGAAGCAAAACAAATATATCCTCTTTAACTGCTTGTTGTAAAAGACTTATCATCATTTTCTCTCCTTTATAACTATCTCTTTCTTGGTCTGAAAATTCTGAGATGATTTTGTCAACATTCAATGCAGACTGTGGTCTAACATACTTGGTTTCAATACTTTCCTAAGCTCTCAGATGATTTGCCTGAACCCAATTCTCAAAACGATTCTTCCATCCATGATACTCCTCAATTCCCATAAGTTTCGGGGGTTTTTGTGTAGTTCCAGTCTCATTTTCTGAGTTCATGTTCTGAGCAATGGTAGTCGGAGTAATCGGGGTTGAAGCAAATGCATTGCAGAATTCAGAATCCATGTTTCGGTATCGAAGAATTTCTCAAACAAACTTTCAAACGAACTGGTTCACCTCGTAAAACACCTGTATTACCTTGAAAAAAAATACCTATCAACTTATTTTCAATTGGACCTCACAAACCACTTATCCGACAAGCATCAATATCTCACAAATCTATTGGGCCGATTTGCTTCTTGAGCTGACAGCAACTTATCAAAACAAAACTCAATGGATTATCATTGGACCTTTCAATTCTTAATCATATACACATGCCAACATTGATCAACTCAAAAGTTTTTGCATGCAACACATGAACCGAGAACTTTCACAATCCCCCACTAACAGACAACTTTGATTAATGTCTATCACATGCAAACCGACAATCTCGATTTATGTATCACACAACACAATATACTTTTCATGCAAAATATACTTGTTCACCAGAAATACGATTCAAGCGGAGTCACTAATACACGGTGTTTTCAAGCGGTCGATGTTTTCAAGTGGGATCAACACATTTTTTTCAAGCGGACTAAGGTGTAAACTCAAGCGGTATGTTGTTTTCAAGCGAACTATCGGTGTAAATTCAAGCGAATTGTCAATGACATCAGCATTTCGAACTGATTTCAAGCGGACATACGACTTTTTACCAGTTTTAATTTGATTTTAATGCTGAAACTTTTCAGGATTTGTTAATACATAATTGCGCATAATAGGTGAGAAATTGAGCCGATTTTAACCTAAAAATTTTAATTTTGAAAAAGAATGGTGTAGAAATCAGAAAAAAACGAAAACAGGCTGTTTTGGCAAGATCTCTTCCTCCTGAGCTCTGATACCACTTGTAGGATCGGTTTGCGTTCAGAAGAGATTTTATCAGTTTCAGATGCGGAAAATAAGAAACTGACGTTGAAACAACTTGGTTATCACTTTAAACAACTTGTGTATAGATTTAACAGCTATTACATTCACGAGAAATACCGGCAGTGTGACAACTGCCACTTTCGGGTAATTTACTTACATTTAAAACAGTGATTTACATTATACAAGCATGTGTTTTGAATATTCTGACTGCATGATTACATGGTATACATCTTAGAAAACTCATGAAATATTCATTTGTTATTTCACATGATTCATTTTTATTGGGTACATTTGAAATAGTGCAAACAATTCATCGAAACAACTAGAGTAGTGCCTAGTGAACTAGAGTGCTGACGAAAACTTCGGATCCGCAGAAAACATCTAAAATGACATCTCTAGAACTCGGATGAGAGTCCAACGTCAATTATATATTAAACCCTATATGGGAATACAAGAGTTCGATCAATAATTTACCAATGCCCGGTAGCACTAAAAACTGTCCGAAACGTGCTAAAAATGACCATTTCATGAATTGTCCGCAAAAATTCAGCAATTGTATTTTTAATACAAGATACAAAAATTGATGTTTAGGCATCAATTTCATATAAACATACTTATGGAATATCAATTTCACGCATAACGGAAATTTGCCCTACAACTTCCATAAGCGAACGTTTCGACTATTTACTAGTGAAACGAGCACTAAACAATTATCCGAACTACATTTTGGCACTTGTAGCGAACTAGTGACTTTTATTTTTGGTCTTGTAAAAACTAGTTTATGATCATTTTAAGTCGCGAATCATCTCGGAAAAATTGCAAAACCTAAACATCTAAATGTTTACAACTTATACTTCATTTGAAACATTAATATTTACTAAGTTATTTTTACAACATAAGACCCCCCCCCCCCCATGTTGATGCCGTGAACAAGGGGTCCCACACCCCTTGTTTATGTTGCTAAATATCTAGATATTATGTTACTTACTAGTGGATTAGAATGAAGACTTATTACAACACTTATTCACTAAGTTACCACACATTTACACCATTTCTTACACACACATAAGAAAAGCTCTCTAATCATCTTCATCTTCCATCAAGAACACCTCCATAAACCCATTTCTTTTTATCATCTTCTTCATAACCAAGATGGATTTCTTTGGAACATAGGGTGATCTAAGGCTTTTGGAAGCAAAAGGAAGGGTTTTTCATCCATACCAAAGTGTTCTAACATCAAGATCATCATCTTACTTATTCTTAATAATCTCTAAAGATCATCCCTAGCCTAGTGCTAGAAGTAAGCTTCTATTTTTTTTATACATATTATGTTTATGATTGTTATTATAATTAATAATAACCATATATAATCATACATAATGAACAAGAAAAATACAAAGAAGCAAAGATAAAAATCATCATATAATTATGTTTGTTTATATTGTGATTTAAGACTTGTAATATGCATATTTGATGTTGTTATGATGATTAGAATACAAATAAATTGTTAGAAGGTGTTTTAAAAATATGATCTAATAATCATACATGTTTATGTTAAATGGTTTTTAACATAAAGGGTTATAAAGGAACGATCATATCTAGTAATCTTGTGAAAGTATTTAGGGTTTATATTCAAAAACAAGACTTTCACAAGATTATAAAAATTAACATACAACTAAAGATTTTTATGAAAGTTGTTAAAACTAGAATTTAACTTGGTTTTTGAACTAGTTAACATATGAAAGGATCATGTTTAAAACCCTACATGATTTGCTTATCATCTTGATGATTTGATGTTATAAAAGTCTTATAATGTTTAGTTAAGATGATGAATAAATTGTTGTTGATTTAGTAAAGAAAATGATATGTTTAATGAAACATGGTTAAGATAAAAATGCCAAGGTTATATGGCCAATTTTTATAAAAACTTTATTTTATAAAATAACAACATTTTTGGGTAAATCTATACAAGATTTATAAAGGATATTAAAGAAGGGTTTATAAAATAAAAGACAAGGAAAATATATATTTTTTTTAGAAAATATATATTTGGTTACTTTAAACAATTTTTGTGTGATATATTACTTGGTGTATTAGTTTTATATATCATGATAGGAACTTGAATCTCATGTCAACTTTAAACTCAAAACACGTTATAACAAAAGTCCTACGAGACTTCACATAATTACGCCTTAAAACGAGTTACGGACGATTCTAATAATCGGACACCAATTATGGTCAAAACGGACAACGGACGAATCCTTAAACGAGTCACCAATCCGGAGAGTTACTACGACGTTAGACGATCTTTCGACACGAAATATAAATATACTATCGATAACAAATTTCGGATGGTTAGAAACTTATAAAAACTAGTATGTTTTTATTACTAACATCTATACTTAGTAAATTTTTATAAAAAGGGTTTTTTTTTATATAAAAATGAAAGGCTTACATGTATTAGTGGGCTATTTTTCTACAAATGGGCTTATTATACTTAATGGGCTATTTTTATAAACAAATGGGCTAGTTTAAGTAATGGGCTATTGTTTTATAAATGGGCTTATTTTTCATAATGGGCTTAACATAAATTAATGGGCTAAGCCCAAATACTAAACATATGGGCCAAAGCCCAACACTATTAAAGCCCAACACTATTAAAGCCCAACACTATTCAAGCCCAACACTATTAAAGCCCAACACTATTGAGGCCCAACACTATTGAGGCCCAACACTATTGAGGCCCAACACTATTTGAGGCCCAACACTATTTGAGGCCCAACACTATTGAGGCCCAACACTATTTGAGGCCCAACACTATTTGAGGCCCAACACTATTGAGGCCCAACACTATTTAAGGCCCAGCACTATTTAAGCCCAATAACTTGAAAACATGGGCTTGGCCCAATGATACCATTTTCGTGAACACAACTATACAAGTGATACATACAAGACACGAGATTCAGCGGACGAGATCCGACTATACTACTCATTCATCGAATACACAGTTAACGAACATTTGAACAACTCATACATCGAATACACAGTTAACGAACAGTAAAGACATGCAAGTCTTACACATACTCAATACACAAGACTTGTACTCAAGTTCTTTTCAAAGACCGAAGTGTCTAACAAAAATAAGAACGTTTGTAGGTCGCCACGCTATACAGGACGACCGCACGTGAGGTCTTATTTACATCTATTTTCAGGACGCGATACTGTGAGTTCATGTTCCCCTATTCATTTAAATGTTTTACAAACTTTACAACTATCGGGGAGGATACATGTTCAGAGTATGTTAAAGTTAGGTAATGAAACACCATAGATCATGTGCGAATTAGGGCCATACTATAAGCACCATTAATCCAGATTGGACCAAGGAACAAAGGCTTAGATCTAATGGGTTTTGGCGAGCCCCACTCTTGGTCATGGACCCCTACGGAAGAGTGCGTTTGTGTCCCAGTCGATAGGAATCGGCATAAAATCGTCTAGGGTTGGTTTGCTTCCTCTTTCGGCACACATATTAATGTCCTTGCAAAACATTAATGATCAACGATTTCATTGACGCTTTACATACTACAACTCACATTTTTCATACATCGTTTACAACTAAATTGCATGAATTCACCAACTTTTGTTGATGTTTTCCAAACTTAACATGTATTTCAGGGAATTAAAGGACCATGTCGGATTTTCCAGTCAAGATAACAAGTACAGGAACTCCATGCCATGTTTTGAAGGGTTTAACTATTATATTCCGCCTCTTTGCGGAAATATGATGGTTTAAACCTTTGTAGTTTATTTCAAGTTTATGTATGAAACAATAATGCTTTATTTTCATGTTAATGGTTTGTAACCGACACACTAAACTTATGTTGTAATCTTTTGAAACACTATGTAATGGCAATGGAGTATGTTTTAATCATATAGTTTGTTCATGTACATCGATATTTATGCAATGAAAACCAGACAGATCACACCTTGCGTTTCCGCTATGAGCGGGTGTGACAGACTGGTATCAGAGCCTCGATTGTAGTGAACCAGGATTCTTTCTCGAGTCTAAGTCTACAATCACTAGGGATCTCTCACGAAAACCTCTTGTTCATGTTGAACATATTATAAATAAAATTGGACAAGTCAAAAGGTTTTCATTGCATAAACATTTTTCAAAGTCCACTACAACAAAAATTCAGTTCACATAAATCAAGCGAGGACATTTCCATGGGTGAAGTCTATGAGAAACAGACACAATACATTAATAGACTATGTGCCTACAATACATTACATTATCAGTTTATGCATTATAAACAGTTTACAAGTTCAGCTTATACAAGATAGAAATCCTTGATTGATAGGATTTTACATGATTATATATATAGGTGGTTCATATATATGTTGCATGAAATATTTTGCCCAGAACAAAATACCTTCGACTTCAAACTCTATTATTATTCTTTACTCACACGATGAAAATATCGACCTCATGTCTACTGCGGAGCTTATGGCGAACATGATTCCTAATTGAAATCTTAAACTTAATTCCGTAAAATATGGTTGCTTTCTCGCGAATGCTGAGATGCCTGACCATGATAATGACGGCGGGGCGAAGGTGGTAACCTTGGACAACAACTCCATTAGTGGGACGAGATCCATGTGACTCATACTAACCAAGGTGGATATACTCTTGTCCTTACAAGGAAGATGAAGTACTCATCTTGAAGGTGCCCCTTCAGTTGTTATTGTTACAGATTCTTTCCATTTCTATTCCATCTAACGCTGTGCTGTTTTGTGAGTAATGAAAACGGACGTTGACACGTGATCTATCACGAAGGTCCCTCCTATGTTGAAGGTATATAGACAATAGTGTCCCCCCCTCTGACTGATCGGTTGTTTTGTACGAGAGAACGCTAGGGTGACCATGCAAGGCAATTTATTATTACGGAGGCCTACGTAATAACAACTTGTAGTGCATGGGAATTCTGGTGGACTCTGCGGGTCAAGCTAATGATCACTATTCATTCAAAATTCTTAAGTTATTACTTGAGATTCAATTATTCCTATCTAGTAGAACACGAACTGTGGTGGTTAGTATAACACCCTACAATACAATACAATACAATACAATACAATACAATACAATACAATACAATACAATACAATACAATACAATACAATACAATACAATACAATACAATACAATACAATACAATACAATACAGGAAGACGACACGTATTTGTTCACACCTAACATTCGATCTATATCACGATTCAGTTGAGACTAGTCATTTAAACAAATAAAACTTGTTAGCTACTCATGGAGGATTTTCCTCAACATTCTCGAAATTCTTGAACATGGGTTGGTTCCAGGGTGTCTATGACACTTTATCCTACTTTACCTTACCTTACTTTATCATATTCCACCTTATCATATTTATTGGAAATGATACAATAAATTCCATCGCTTGACATTTGTCTTTTCCCAATGAATGGTATGGCCTGAGCCATGCTGCAACTCCCTCATTGCATTCTATTCGACATTTTTGGAGATTTTAACAATCTTGCTAGATCTCGTGAAACTCAAGCACTATTACCATAATTGTCACATGGATAAGTAAGACAAAGGATTTTCTCTACTTAGGACGATCGAGGTCCATAGAGTAGGGAATACATATTATATGGACGATGACCACTGGTTGGTTTCCCCTCCTCAACGAATTATTTCTCTTTCCATTTAGACGTATGACCAATACATGCAAGAGGCATTACACCTTTTGGTTTTGGTTATCCACATTATCATTTATTCAAACATGTATGAACAATATGGTCTTGAGGTTTCCATGACCGATTGATTGCATTCTTCATTCTTGGGCACATGATAGACTTTATTTATCCAAATATATGTCTAGATTCTTTTAATAGTGTGTATTAAAAAGATCATGGCGCCAAAAGAATCAATTGTTTAAGTTAAAAGTTATGTGTTGAAAACCATTGCTTTTACTCAAGACATGTTTTATACATGACATTGTTACGCAAGACATTGTTATACATGTCATTGACGTTGGTATACACAAGACATTTTTGGTGGTTATTTGTAAGTGATGAGACGTGTGTAATATGATAAAAGCATGGTGGATACGCCGCTGGTACTTCCTATATATAAGTGCTTATATTATATTGCATATCGTGGTGTTATTCAAATCTCTTCGACAAAGACAAGACATCATTTTGCATAAGACGCGACATCTTCTACACAAGACATAATATTCTATTTCAAGACATGATATATTTATACACTACATTTCTATTGGTTATTTATTTAACCATACATCATTCTTTTATATCATCTGATTTTCATATCTATTTTCATATGATTTTATAAAAGAACTCGATCATAACTGGAGCCAATGTTGATGGTTACACTTGATGCTTTCACGGTCTCTCAAGGGTAGTTCCATACTGGGAAACACCCGAATTCAAACACACTGAGTGTTACATTTCGGGTTTAGCCTCGGAGATCCGAAGCATGACAGCATCATCCCTCCCTACCTCAATCACTCAAACAATAACTCTCGCCATGAGAAAAATGAAGGCAATTGCTGCCATAAACGATTTTGGTACCAGGATGTATGCTGGTAACTTGTCGAAATCCTAAATGTGAATAAGTGTGTGTGTGGTTAGAACTATGAATACTCCACAAAATCCTAATGAAGTCATGAGTACGTACACTCTACGATCATCATGTATCAATTCTTTTAATACCAACACCAAGCTTAGCTATTGTCTTTAAATGTTAAGCATATACTCGAATTAGAGTCATGTTGGACACACATTACAATATCAAGTTAGCTAACGGGTAATTAGCTGAGACATATCAAATCATTAAGGGCCACCGGTATGTATCCTATTCGTCAACATTTCACATACATGAGTTTCATGGCTAGGGACGAGATTGTCCTAGCTACAATTAGGGATTGGCTTATCCTATATCTAAACATATGGTTGGGTTATCCAACATCTAAACATATGGATTGGGTTATCCTACATCTAAACATATGGATTGGGTTATCCTACATTTAAACATAGGGTTCCTAAAACTATACAGTGAGGTCCTCGCCACACAGAATTTAAAATGTACTTGGCCTAGAGTCAAGTAAGCTAGACGTCTCCTCATTCTATAGAATTGGCAAAACGTAAACTAGTCGAGTCTAGAGCTGAAATTCAATATCGATCTCTTCCCCGTTCAATTGAGTATTTTCAAAGTAGTGGTTGACATGGATTGGTTATCCGATAACCTAGCCAAAGTCTTATGTCACGAGAAGATCATCCGCCTACCACTACTGAACGAAGAGACACTTGTGATACATGGAGAGAAGCGTGACACCCCATTGCGGATCATCAATTGCATGAAAGCGCGGAAATACTTACGGAAAGGTTATATTGCCTTTCTAGCGCATGTTGTAGACAAGAAGGCCGATGGGCCGAAGTTGACCGATATTCCGGTAGTAAAAGAATTTCCTGAAGTCTTTCCTGAAGACTTGCCAGGACTACCGCCTTATCGACAAGTCGAATTTCACATCGACTTGATACCAGGAGCCGCACCCGTAGCTAAATCTCCATATCGATTAGCACCTTCTGAAATGCAGGAATTGTCCACACAACTTCAAGAGTTGTTGGATAAGGGATTCATCAGACCGAGTTTCTCGCCTTGGGGAGCTCCAGTTCTTTTTGTGAAAAAGAAGGACGGGACATTCAGAATGTGTATCGATTACAGAGAGTTGAATAAACTCACCATCAAGAATCGGTATCCACTACCGAGGATTGACGACTTATTCGATCAACTTCAAGGGTCGAGTTTTTACTCAAAGGTAGACTTACGATCGGGGTATCATCAGTTACGGATTCAAGAAGAAAGCGTACCGAAAACGGCTTTTCGGACTCGTTACGGTCACTACGAGTTTCTCGTTATGCCTTTTGGTTTAACGAACGCACCGGCGGTCTTCATGGATTTAATGAACCGCGTGTGCAAGCCGTATCTCGACAAATTCGTCATAGTGTTCATTGACGACATCTTGATATACTCACGATCGGCAGCCGAGCATGAACAGCATTTGAGAACCATCTTGGAACTACTCAAGAAGGAGAAACTATACGCAAAGTTTTCCAAATGTGAGTTTTGGATTCGTGAAGTACAATTTCTCGGGCATATAGTGAACGAGAAAGGTATTCAAGTAGACCCGTCGAAGATTGAATCGATTAAGAATTGGGAAGCGCCCACGACTCCTACTGAAGTGCGACAATTTTTGGGCTTAGCGGGATATTATCAGAGATTTATTGAGAATTTTTCAAAGATTGCTCAACCGCTAACTTCTCTTACACAGAAAGACAGGAAATTCGATTGGGGAGAGAAACAAGAAGCAGCATTTCAACATCTTAAAGACAAGTTGTGCATTGCACCAATCTTATCATTACCCGACGGTACCGATGACTTTGTGGTATACTGTGATGCTTCGCATCAAGGTTTGGGTTGTGTACTCATGCAACGTAAAAAGGTTATCGCGTACGCGTCCCGCCAACTGAAAGTTCACGAGAAGAACTATACCACTCACGACCTAGAGTTAGGTGCGGTGGTATTTGCTTTGAAAATTTGGCGGCATTACTTATATGGTACACAGTGCACTATTTTCACGGATCATAGGAGTCTACAACACATATTCAACCAAAAAGAATTAAATATGCGTCAGCGACGTTGGGTTGAATTATTAAACGACTATGATTGTGAAATCAAGTACCATCCGGGCAAGGCGAACGTTGTAGCAGACGCCTTGAGCCGCAAGGAACGAGTTAAAACACTAAGAGTGCGAGCACTAGAGATGACGATTCACACAGATTTTACCGCACGAATTCGAAATGCACAACAAGAAGCGCTCAAGGAAGAACATATTCTAGAAGAATCACTTCGAGGCATGGAAAAACAGTTAGTACCAAAGGAGGATGGAACTTTATACCTTGCGGGTAGAGTTTGGGTTCCATTCTTTGGAGGTCTCCGAGATCTCATTTTTGAGGAAGCACATAGGTCAAAGTACTCGATCCATCCTGGATCAGATAAGATGTACCACGACTTAAAAGAGTACTATTGGTGGCCTAACCTCAAAAAGGATATTGCTAGCTATGTTGGAAAATGCTTGACCTGCGCGGAGGTCAAGGCAGAGTATCAGAAACCATCTGGGTTATTACAACAACCCGAGATTCCCGCTTGGAAATGGGAACAAATATCTATGGACTTCATTACGAAGTTACCCAGGACCTCGAAAGGTCATGACATGATATGGGTAATCGTCGATAGATTGACAAAGTCCGCCCACTTCTTACCGATACGGGAGAAGGATAGTACTGAGAAACTAGCAGAAATCTATCTCAAAGAAATAGTGGCTCGTCATGGAGTGCCTATTTCAATCATTTCGGACCGAGACGGTCGTTTTGTTTCAAGAATATGGAATTCATTTCAACAGGCCTTTGGATCTCAATTAAATCTAAGTACGGCCTTTCATCCACAAACTGACGCCCAGAGCGAACGGACTATCCAAACACTCGAAGATATGCTTCGTGCATGTGTTATGGATTTAGGTGGCAATTGGGATAATCATCTACCTCTAGTTGAGTTTTCCTACAATAATAGCTACCATACAAGTATACGAGCTGCACCGTTCGAAGCTCTTTATGGTCGAAAGTGTCGCTCTCCGCTATGTTGGGCGGAAACGGGCGATAGTCAATTAATTGGTCCGGAACTAGTCCAAGATACTACGGATAAAATTTTTCAGATCCGAGACCGTATCAAGGCGGCTCGCGATCGACAAAAGCTCTACGCGGATGGAAAACGAAAACAAGCATCTTTCGAGGTTGGAGAGAAAGTTTTGTTGAAAGCCTCACCTTGGAAAGGCGTAGTGAGGTTCGGTAAACGTGGAAAGCTTAACCCGCGTTACATTGGACCATTTGAAATCTTGGAAAAGATTGGCACTGTTGCTTACAAGTTGAAGTTACCAGATGAACTTAGCAGTGTACACCACACGTTTCATGTGTCAAATCTTAAAAAGAGTCCAATACAAGTAACCGTTGCCATTCCTGTGGATGAAATTCACATTGACGACAAACTCCATTTCACTGAAGAACCTGTTGAGGTCACGGACTGGAAGGTCAATAAAACACGGAGAAGTCGTATCAAATTGGTAAAGGTTCGATGGAACTGTCACACCCCGACCGCGTAAAACAACAAATCGCGGCGGAAACATCGGGGCGTGTTGCAACAGAATTAATGTTTCATAACCATGGATACCAAAAGTGTTTCGTTTTATTAAACATTGAGTAATTACATCGTCTGGAAATCTAAATACACTATTTAAACATAGTCTATCATTGTTATTGAGTCACTAAGGCCTTGTCCAGTCCTATGTGAGCATGCATCTTATCAATCGATATCATCCAACAATACCTGAAACATATGTGAAAACGAGGTCAGCAAAGAAATGCTGGCGAGTACATAGGTTTTGTGAAAATAAGATTCATGACTTCTGTTTAAGAAAATGTTTAGTCATGAACCTTGTAATTTGCTTTGTCTTTGTAAATCATTTGAAAAATAATAAGTTCGGATGATAAGTATAAATAAGAAAATAATGCATGATTAAATGAATAACCATGTAAATGAGTTTGCATAAGATAAGTTGTTTATAAATCAATGTCTTGTGAAAAGTATGTTATTTGTATAAAATGTTCTATGTCTCAAACTGAAATGATTCAAATAACGCTATGATATGTAATACCATACAAACAATTATATATAGGAAGTACCAGCGGCGTATCCACCATGTTTGTATCATATTACACACGCATCGTTACTTAATCACTTAACCAAACCATACCAAACAATGTAAAATGTCTATGTTTAAATCAATTGTCAAATGTATTGAATAATATGTCAAAGTATTCATGTCAAGATGTAAATCATGTCAAAATGTCTATGTCAAATATCCATGTCAAATGTCTATGTCAAATATCCATGTATGGCAAGTGAAATGTCTCAACTAAACCATATGCACAAAAACAAAGTATTGAAGTAAAACTTGGTTTAAATCAAAGTTATGTTTTGTGAGAAAATGCATGATCAAATGTCAATCATGTTAAAATGTTTACCCAATCGTTAACCCATTTTGTAAAATCGTTCTAGTCGTTCTTGTTTTAATTGTGAAACTACTTTATGGTCGATTCTCTAATAACATTCAAACCTTCTTGACGCGTTCCTCGCTCCATCTCGCTCTCGCTCTCGTTCTTAACAAACCCTTACCAAAGGGTAAGTTAATAATTACAGATTCAGTCGCTACCCACAACCCCCACACATAACAATGGGTGCAGTAAATAACGGGATTTGTCAGATCCTATGGTACCATAACCTAATACTGGTCGGCTTGATCATTGCTAATGAATGTCATCGGTCATGTAAACTACAACCAACAAGTTTGTTCACTTTTTGAAATTGTTATTAGTTTTTGAAATCATTGTATTCGTTCTTGAAATCATTGTATTCGTTCTTGAAATCATTGTTAGCGTTCTTGAAATAATTGTTATTGTTCTTGAAACCACATAGTAATTGTTATTGAAATCATTGATAAAGCATTTAGCACATATGAGTCACCCCAAAACAGTTTGGAAAACAGTAAAAGAGGGGAATAATGTACTCGCCTGGGAGTGCTTAGGAGTCTTGAACAACTACCAAGTAAGCTAGAGGAGTCCCGGAAATCAAACGGTACCTAATATAGGTAACTACATAATTAACCCGGACCTAAATCGGAAGACTGGGTAGCAGGAGGGTTTGTAAACCAAATGAGTGTAGGAACTCATATGATATGGTTTAACAAAGCCTACATACTAAATGAAACTTAACCTAAGTATTATCGACCCATCGCGACCCATTAAGGTAACTTATGCTACTTTAACGCGTCGTGCGCGTGAAACGCGTTCGGACCGTCTAACTAGCCCTATGACAAGTGTTATATGCCTAAACATGTTACATAATCAGTTATGTGACAAAAGTTTAGGTTACATATGCTTAATTACCAATTATACATGAAAAGGGTATTCTGGTAATTTACCTAAGGCATATAAACTACTTATCATACAACTACTTAAACGATGTGACCATAGGGTATAACCTCGGAAGGTTATGCCCTATACTAGGGTCACCTAATGTATTTGGTCGGATCCTAATTATCGACCAAACTGGGTCGGGTTCGAAGGTATAAGCGATTTATCAGATCGCTTACCCTACGACCCTAGACAACGTGGTAATCAGTAGGCATAGTCCCAAGGGACTATAACTAACGTGATTACAATCACGTTGCGAAGTTCAAACGAACTTCGCATTGACCATTACTGGTCAACGCTGAAAGTCAAACAAAGTTTGACTTTCTGACTCGAAAAGCAGTAAAATAAGGAAAAGAACGAAAGAATACTTACGAAGGGTCCCCGAATGCTAACCTCTATTCAAAAATCTCAGCTATGAAACAATAGTTTCAACTTAGAGTTTCTCAAATCAAAGTTCTAGTGATTTTAGCAATGGGGGTGGATGGGTATTTATAGGAATACCCGAACCGTTAAGATCGTTTCATGGAAAACGTGCCTTAATCCCATCCGTACATGTGTTGAAATGTCATGGTGTTTAGGTGTTTAAATTCCATCCATACATGTGTTGAAATGTCATGGTGTTTAGGTGTTTAAATTCCATCCATACATGTGTTGAAATGTCATGGTGTTTAGGTGTTTAAATTCCATCCATACATGTGTTGAAATGTCATGGTGCCTAAATTCCATCCTTATCCGCTGACTAAGCAAGTTAGAATGTGTGGTTGTGAATTAAACAACGGCTAATACATCGAATCTGGTCCTGAATGCGAAAAACGATCCAAATGACGTGACGAATGGATTTTTCTTATGGCGAACACTAAAATAAAATATTTTAGTGCTAACATAATTTTTTGGATGTCCGGATGTATTCAGAACGTAAGTTATGCGCGAAAATGCAAACTTGTGCACTTTTTGACACTTTTAGTCCCTGAATGACCCAAAAGTTTATTTTAGCACACCGAACCCCTCAAAGCCTATTTCTAAGCTATGTAAAGGATATTTATGGTATGTTTAACTTATGGTCATGTTCCGGAAGGTCTGTTACAGTTCAAATTGGCATACTTTCGCAGTTTGTCAAATTTAGTCCCTGTAAGCGATTAAACTTTGATTTCACCACACCAAACCTTCCAAAACTTATATCTAAGTTATGTAAAGGTTATTTAAGGTATGTTAAGCCTATGTCACTATTCCGGAGTGTTTGTTGCATTAAACTGGTTATATTTACGCATCTGTGCGCGTATAACCTTCCAGAAAGTGATTTAGAGTTTGAAATTGAACAAGAATTGATATGTGCAAATGATACACATATTTTTACAAATCCCAAGTATGAAATATAATATTTCATTGGTTTGGTATTTGTTTGATGGCCGTGGAGGCACATGTGTTACAGTCTCCCCTACTTTAGGAAATTTCGTCCCGAAATTTATTTAGAGGAAACTTGTAAGAGTTTAAAACATGAAGTTGAAAAGATCGAAAAATATTGGTTAGGGTTCTGAACTTCTAGTAAACTTTAATAACATCATGATTGCAATGTAAGAGGGATACTTATATACAAGTATATGAAGCGTCATTGGTGCGTCCACCGTACCTCCATTACATCGTTCTCATTTCGTTATTTTTGTCACTATCGGTTCTTACACATAATAAATCTTACTGGGTTCCTATGCACTAAATTTCATAATTATGTACGCGTCCATAATCAGACAATTCCTTGCACAGTACACACAGTCTATTTTATAGTGTGTAGGGGAAAACCAAATGAACAAACCTGTGATGAGTGTAACTAGACCGCCATAGAGTCCTTTTAATTAAATCAATAAATGATCTAAATAGACTATCAAGGAGTCTGTTCAGCTATATCACTGGATGTCGTTCTTTAACCAAATTGTGAATCAATCTTTTTGACTAGACCACTAAGAGGGTCTCTTATGAATCATGGAGTAGTACTATATAACCCAAGGGTCTTAACTACCACGTAGAAGCCCATAAGGATTTAAGGTAGTACCTTTTGAATATCCTTCTATGAATCCCTTATATATAGATATAAAAGGTTCTATGAGGATTTTGAAAATCGGATCACACAAAATCATAGAGGAGAACACATAAACACATATCACATAACCACAAAATTGTTCGTTAATTTGTCTTGTAAATTGCGTACATGCATTTAAAGCACACTTGGAATCCATTCCGTGGATTTCATTTGGTATTTTAAATGTTATCAAGAATCCAACTATAAAGATAGAAAGATTCAAAAAGAAAATTCGATTTCGATTACTAGGAACCGAAGTGTTCGAATTAAGGTACATAAGGAATCCAATTAAGGACTCTGATTTGAATGATAATCATCCACAAGGATCCAATTGTGAAGATAAAAAGATCCCATATGAATTTTAGAAATTGAAGATGTTTTTGAAACCTTGCACTGGATGTGCTTAGGTCAAAACATGATGTAAAATGCTTATGAAGTTGAGATGCTTGATATGTCAAGGCGACATATGAAGCAGAATTTTGAAGGTTAAGTCAATGTATGAGGAAAATATTTTTGAAAACTATGCATGGGGTTCTTTTAAGAAAAATGTGTTTAACGTTTTTGAAACCTTATATATAATACTTTTGAAATCATATAGTAGGTGTATTAGATAGATATATTTACAAAAATGTTTTAAAATCATGCGAGATGAATTTTTGAAATTATGTATAAGGTTTTTGAAAGACATGAATGATGCTTTTCGAAATCATGCACTTGATAATAAAATGTATTGTGTTAATATTGTCTTCAGACTATATGAAATATTTTGAAATTAGGAAGGTTGGTTTTGATAACATGGTCAATGTTTTTGAAATAACATAGACAATGCATCTAGAAAAAAAATTGTTTTCAAACTATATGAAATGTTTTGAGATCATGAAGATTGTTTTGAAATACTTGTACTGTATATGTTGAAAAAAATCAAAACGGAATGGGTATGAGATTTGAAAATACCCTTAGTTATCTAACCAAGGATTTAAAGGCACAGATGTGCGAAAAGCACGATTACTCATAATGTCACTTAATTTTCTGTACTTTGTTTCTTAGAGTGAAACGAGTACTTAAAATTTTTGAGGGAATCATGAGCAATCATTTGAAAGAGAGAAATCACAAGAGTAGTTTGTAAGGTACATAGTTCCTTGATGTAGGTATCATAGGAAAATCCATACACACCTAGCAGGGGGTTGAGCTGGTTGGTTGGGGACTGCTTTACCATTGTGAGCGACCATGGCGAAGTTCTGAGAAGCCTTTCGCTTCTTTGACTTCTTAGGGGATCGTTCATCCATGGTCTTTGATTCCTCGATTGGTTTAGTGGCTGATGGTGTTGTCGCCTGACTAGGTCCTGCCTGTCTTGGTGACTCTTGAGTGGCTTCATCCTGGAGATGATACATGGCAGTAGCTAATTCAACAGTCTTCAGGACTACTTCGCCTATTCGCTGAGCGAATTTTGGCTGCTTGCTCAGATATCTGGGCGTCATTGTGATGAAGAGACATTCTTGAAGAAAAAGAAAGGCATAGGGAGAAACAGGTGAAAGATTATTGGACAATCAAAACAGAATGATAACGCATGAAGATTTCGATCATTTGTTTGTTACCTAAGGCAAACAAATGAGACGGTGACTGATCAAAGTAAATGGGTCAAAAATAATGTATCGCGAAGACATGCTCGCCTATAAGTGAACACTCATCCCAAGAATTCCCAGGTAAGCACAACTGGTCTCGCGTCTGATGAGATGTATACGAAGTGCTTGCCTAGACAGAAAACCCAGAATACAGGCATTCACCCTTCCAGTTTGCACGTGTTCACATTATTTAAAACCCAAAACCTTGACGAAGTTTTGAAAACTCAAAGGGGTTCAAAACCATATAATAGAGAGTTCAAAACCTTACAATAGAGGGTTCAAAACCTAGTAATCAATCATCCTAGAACAGATGATTAGTTTTCAAAGCGGTTTTGAAATTTATGTTCTTGTTGTGGTTGTCACCTAATGTAACGACTCACACAAAAACATCTTAAAAACATTCCGTAAGTATGAACCCGGACCCCTGATAAAACAGCTCTCATTAAAATAATATTTCTTATTTTAATTTAACCAAAAGGAAACCCTAATTGAGACACCCAAGTGATTCTACGCAAACCCTAAAATTTTCAGAACAATCAGAAACAGGATCAGGGCCCCTAAAACTCAGGGGGGGCATTCCCTACTTGACGATTATCCTCTTAATTCGCTGTCTAAATTGAAATTCGAAGAACAGTCGACTCAGCAAGCCTACACCCACACGTGGCCAGCCTATGGTGAAAAATTTAACCTTACGGACCGTAAGGTTATTAAGCTTACGGTCCGTAAGCTTGTCAAAAAATTTTGTATAAATAGCAGCGTTTGGCACTTGCTTTCTGGTGTTCGAGCGACGACTAAATTCACTCTGTACATCGAGTTATAATCGAAACATTCACACAAGTCACTAATTAAGTATAGCGGGGTGCTGCAGAACAGGGTATTAACTCAATCGCTGCTACGATTCATTGTCCGATTGATCTAAATATCCAATGAATGTTTAAGTGCCGCCCACATTAGGGTTATACTTTATCGTTCGTCATTAATTTGACGGATTGTCGTTAATTCGATAGGTAAAGTATTATACTTTATCGTTCGTTGTTAATTCAACGGATTATCGTTAATTCGATGGGTAAAGTATTATACCTTGTCGTTCATTGTTAATTCAATGGATCATCGTTAATTCGATGGACAAAGTATTGCATTTTGACATTCATTGTGAGAATTTGATCTCGTGAGTTATCGTAAATGCTGTATTAAGTTATCTACCTAGTTCGTATGCATTAGGTTCCAAGGCTAAGTAATAGGCTAAGCTCTGCTTGTACAAATCTGCAATATATCAAAGGCTTATCTGTAGACTAAACTTTGTCCGTATGAATCTGCCTGATTATTTGTGAGTCATTCTCTCTTTTTATCAAATCTATTTACAAAATCATGTTTTATTCAAAGTTATAATTACGGGGATTAAGTCTTTGTAATCACCAAGTTACAGCCGGTATGTGGGGTTTTGTATACATTACTTGATAATCGTCACCATTGGGGCAGCCAATGGGGGATATGACCATAGCCACAGACACCATTGGACGAATGGGCCAATGGGTCGAGTGACAATTACCGTGGGTAGTTGGCTTGATATCAGAAACATTGTAATCGCTCTTAATACTGTAAATTATAACAAAAGAGTCGTTTTAGTAAAATGAATGAACTCACTCAGTATTTCCCGCTGACAAAACCTTTTTCAAACATGTTTCAGGTAATTACAGTAGAGATGGATACGGCACTGAAAGGCATCAAGAAGTGGCTTATTTTATTAATTAAATCAAATTAAGAAATATTGTTTTATGTAATAAAATTTATCTTTATTAAAGCTACCATTGTAAAACATGGGTTCATCCCATCTATTTAAAATAAATAAAATCCGGTGTTTTCTAAACTCTGATATTTTCCTAACTCACGGTCCTGATGAAATTTCCGCTGCAACGTTTTTAAAAATTAAATCACCGGTACCACTAGGCTGTCCACGGCACCCGATTCCGTCCAGGGTGGGTCGGGGGTCGTGACAGAAGGTGGTATCAGAGCCAACTCAAAGAGCCACTGCTTTACGCCTTTAAGTGTTGTGACAAAAATACCTAAATTTATATACAAGAGTTAGGAGATTGCTGTTAACTGGTAGCACACATGATAGCATTTAGACTTGAACTTAAGAAAAGATGCCTTAGTATTAGCTTCACGATAAGCTAAGTACTTGTGTAAATAAATATGATGGATTTTGGTGTGCCATAAGTAATATATTTGATAAAGTAATGTCACGGGACAACTAAGTCCAGAGTCACTAGTTGAAAGAATGATCAACAGTAATATGACCTGAGTCACTAATTGAAAGAATGATCAATAGTAAATTGACACTGTCACAGGAATCGTCTAGAGATCGATATAATAATAAGATATGTTATTGAAATACAAATTTCCTTAATTCTGAATAAAAGCCCTAATAAGATAGGCACTTTTTGAAAAGATACTATTTATGGGAAATAGAAAATTTTCTCCGGCAAGACTGGGTATGATGTAGTAGACTCTCCAGTTTGTTCGGATATATTGGAATTACCGCTCCGGCGTGAATCGGATAAGACGGAATATATAATATGTCAAACGAGTGACAAGATTTCCCTAAATAGTATCATAATCAGATATTTGACTGGTTTTTGGAAATATGAATCTGTTAAATACATTGACCTGATAGATGGTATGTTTAATTCAGTATACGAAATATATGATTTAATAGATATGTATATCTATAAGAAAATCCAAAAACCATAAGGATTGACAATTGGGAATAAAGCACAAGTATCTGTGTCTAGATTTCTTTATTAGGAATCTCTTTTCCAATATCAAACATTATTTCGTTTGATTATCTGCCTAGTAACTTGAACGACAATAATAATAATAATAAAAACCCATTAAGTTGGGATACCATCGAAAGTGTAAAGAATTTCTAACGCGTTACCATAAACTATTAACGCAAGTAAGAAGCAAGTAAAGTTGTGATAAGGTACAAGAAAACACATGAAAATTTAATTATAAGTCCGCAAAAGTTAAAGTATATCACACCCAACTTTCGAGGCAAGATTTTTGGAAAATATAAATTGGGCACAATGACACTAATGTTAAAATTCTGTCAGTAGAAGAACTAAAAACAGCACTTTGTCACATGATCCTACAAGCAACATGAAATTTTGCTGAGGTATATTAGAACAAGATTTCACAAAAACATCGGTGCACAGTCTAATCAGAGTCATAAGTATTAGCACTGAAAAAGGAGTCATATATTTTTGCAAATTCTCTATTTCATTTTATTTGACATTCCCTGATAATATCATTTAATAACGGTTATCATTCGAAATTCCAGATAGAAGTTCTTATATTTCTTTTGTTGAAAATTCTGACTTCTGCATATAATAAGTTGACTTTCGCATTTCTACTTTTTCCTAACGGTCATCATACCAGGAGGATTTATTTCATAGTAGCGGATATTGATTCATTTCATTTCTTGGTAAATCCACACATGCACCGTTTGTTACCCATATGGTTCGTTTAATTTCTGAATTTCCATTGGAGGGATTCATTCTAATTTGTCGTTTTATCCAAATATCCTTTAGTTAAACTTGATTTTGGCACGGTGAACCGCATTATTACTAAACGATGACTCCTAATATCAAGTCAATAAATTTTTGAAAAAATTCAAATTTCTTTGGCATCCATGGTTTCTGTTATGACCATGTCCGAACTTTCTTATTTAAACTCATTTTGTTTAAACCGAGTTCAATTGTTTGAACTTGCTCGTATTTCATATTCAATTCAAAGTTCCATATGATGAATTAAAACCATCACATTCGGAATAATCCTAACAAGCATTTCAATTCTCTTGAATTATAACATGTTTGTGTGATCCTCGACTTCACTAAATCATTTCTGTGATCACAATCACTTGGTGGTGACATTTTCACAAAATCTGAAGATTTCACTAATCTCGGATTTAATTATCTAATTAATTATATTAGATCCACTTTGTTGATTTAATCTTAAAACAATCATGTGCTCAGATAATGATACCCAAATTCATATTTCGGTATATCTCTTAATAATTATTACAATATCAATCAAACCTTTCGTAATATTTATTGCTCTATCATAGTTGATCGAAAAACATTATATATAAATTTAATTGATTATATATATTACCTAATTTACAAATATAGTATTACTATATTTTAAACCATTGCGGTGAAGAAATTTTATATATAAAAACTATGTTTGAGGTATACTCTTATTAAAAAAAAAAAAAAAAAAAAGATTATTGTCAAGGGCAGGTATTGGATAGCCTAGCCTTAGTTAGGCATGGATTGGCCACCTATGCTTAAACAAGGCAGCACTAACCAATATCCAACCATGATAATGATTAGTTAATATATATAAATCGTCATACGTATTTAGTAAATTTTAAAATATATATACATTGGAGAAAGATATATTTTTCATAAAACAATATATAAGAATAGTCCCAATTTTCACTTATTTACAACATTTGTAAATACATTCACAAACGTTATATGATTTTAAAATAAAAATAAAAATAAGTAATCCCATAGAATCAACCCATTAAGTGTGATATATGTACAAAAGTATTTGTACGAATATTTTGTATAAATATTTTTATAAATCTTATGTAATGTTATAAATAATAATGATTTCTTTTACAAAATAATATTTTGTAAACATAATGACTTCATTACGGTATTTTGTAATATATCTTACATAATTATTTTACATAGTATGATAAAATACTAAAATAATATTTATTTAAAAGTGGTGACCATTTACATATAGTAAAAATGCATAACAAATAATATATATATTACATAATATTTATATGTGATATATATAAGATACGGTTCAGATAAGAACACAAATAATATATATATTCAAATTGCTTTACAAAAGTATAATGGTTGGTCAAACCAAAATAATTTGTTCTTATTATATTTCAATTTCTAGGAGATAGTATGAAAAGTATAGTCATTAAAAGTGTACTATCACAATGTTTCACAATTAAAACAATTTGAAACTTTAAAATAATACACTAACTCTATTATCTTTTGATATATCTTTGCAATTCATTCCTTTCAACACTTTGATTTCTCATATCATAAATATTTGACAAATCATTTTTCATGCTTTGATTTCATTTGGAACCTGTCAGTTCTACGTCTTCCTCAATCAAAGTAAGCTTTCTTTTGACAAAGAATTTTATTGATTCTAAAAGTTCTTCACATTCATTTTAAAGAATCTATTGATCATATATCTTTTGGTTTGAACCTAGTCACTTTGAACATTTTATCATTTCATTTCATTCGTTTATCATCGATTTCTTGAACTAATTCAGTTGAACCATTGAATCCTACTTATTATACAATTCATATTCATAAAATTTAATATTTCAATTCTGGGTCATCTACCCTAATACTATTAACTAAAATGTGACATAATTCCAAAAGAAATATCATAACCCAAATACACTTGGAAGCTGGAATCTGAGATGAAGAAAAAGTATTCCTATTTATTCCAGTAAATCTCGAGGACGAGATTTTTATTAAGGTGGGTAGAATGTAACGACTCACACAAAAACATCCTAAAAACATTCCGTAAGTATGAACCCGGACCCCTGATAAAACAGCTCTCATTAAAATAATATTTCTTATTTTAATTTAACCAAAAGGAAACCCTAATTGAGACACCCAAGTGATTCTACGCAAACCCTAAAATTTTCAGAACAATCAGAAACAGGATCAGGGCCCCTAAAACTCAGGGGGGGCATTCCCTACTTGACGATTATCCTCTTAATTCGCTGTCTAAATTGAAATTCGAAGAACAGTCGACTCAGCAAGCCTACACCCACACGTGGCCAGCCTATGGTGAAAAATTTAACCTTACGGACCGTAAGGTTATTAAGCTTACGGTCCGTAAGCTTGTCAAAAAATTTTGTATAAATAGCAGCGTTTGGCACTTGCTTTCTGGTGTTCGAGCGACGACTAAATTCACTCTGTACATCGAGTTATAATCGAAACATTCACACAAGTCACTAATTAAGTATAGCGGGGTGCTGCAGAACAGGGTATTAACTCAATCGCTGCTACGATTCATTGTCCGATTGATCTAAATATCCAATGAATGTTTAAGTGCCGCCCACATTAGGGTTATACTTTATCGTTCGTCATTAATTTGACGGATTGTCGTTAATTCGATAGGTAAAGTATTATACTTTATCGTTCGTTGTTAATTCAACGGATTATCGTTAATTCGATGGGTAAAGTATTATACCTTGTCGTTCATTGTTAATTCAATGGATCATCGTTAATTCGATGGACAAAGTATTGCATTTTGACATTCATTGTGAGAATTTGATCTCGTGAGTTATCGTAAATGCTGTATTAAGTTATCTACCTAGTTCGTATGCATTAGGTTCCAAGGCTAAGTAATAGGCTAAGCTCTGCTTGTACAAATCTGCAATATATCAAAGGCTTATCTGTAGACTAAACTTTGTCCGTATGAATCTGCCTGATTATTTGTGAGTCATTCTCTCTTTTTATCAAATCTATTTACAAAATCATGTTTTATTCAAAGTTATAATTACGGGGATTAAGTCTTTGTAATCACCAAGTTACAGCCGGTATGTGGGGTTTTGTATACATTACTTGATAATCGTCACCATTGGGGCAGCCAATGGGGGATATGACCATAGCCACAGACACCATTGGACGAATGGGCCAATGGGTCGAGTGACAATTACCGTGGGTAGTTGGCTTGATATCAGAAACATTGTAATCGCTCTTAATACTGTAAATTATAACAAAAGAGTCGTTTTAGTAAAATGAATGAACTCACTCAGTATTTCCCGCTGACAAAACCTTTTTCAAACATGTTTCAGGTAATTACAGTAGAGATGGATACGGCACTGAAAGGCATCAAGAAGTGGCTTATTTTTTTAATTAAATCAAATTAAGAAATATTGTTTTATGTAATAAAATTTATCTTTATTAAAGCTACCATTGTAAAACATGGGTTCATCCCATCTATTTAAAATAAATAAAATCCGGTGTTTTCTAAACTCTGATATTTTCCTAACTCACGGTCCTGATGAAATTTCCGCTGCAACGTTTTTAAAAATTAAATCACCGGTACCACTAGGCTGTCCACGGCACCCGATTCCGTCCAGGGTGGGTCGGGGGTCGTGACACCTAAGGATAGGTGACAGTATTGTTTTATGACTAAACGCAAGTAACCTCGCGTTAGGGTCCTAAGAAGGTTATAGACTAGGTCAAAGCATTACTAATTACTAATAACCTAATTCCCTATAACCATTGGCTCTGATACCATCTTTTCTGTCACACCCCGACCGCGTAAAACAACAAATCGCGGCGGAAACATCGGGGCGTGTTGCAACAGAATTAATGTTTCATAACCATGGATACCAAAAGTGTTTCGTTTTATTAAACATTGAGTAATTACATCGTCTGGAAATCTAAATACACTATTTAAACATAGTCTATCATTGTTATTGAGTCACTAAGGCCTTGTCCAGTCCTATGTGAGCATGCATCTTATCAATCGATATCATCCAACAATACCTGAAACATATGTGAAAACGAGGTCAGCAAAGAAATGCTGGCGAGTACATAGGTTTTGTGAAAATAAGATTCATGACTTCTGTTTAAGAAAATGTTTAGTCATGAACCTTGTAATTTGCTTTGTCTTTGTAAATCATTTGAAAAATAATAAGTTCGGATGATAAGTATAAATAAGAAAATAATGCATGATTAAATGAATAACCATGTAAATGAGTTTGCATAAGATAAGTTGTTTATAAATCAATGTCTTGTGAAAAGTATGTTATTTGTATAAAATGTTCTATGTCTCAAACTGAAATGATTCAAATAACGCTATGATATGTAATACCATACAAACACTTATATATAGGAAGTACCAGCGGCGTATCCACCATGTTTGTATCATATTACACACGCATCGTTACTTAATCACTTAACCAAACCATACCAAACAATGTAAAATGTCTATGTTTAAATCAATTGTCAAATGTATTGAATAATATGTCAAAGTATTCATGTCAAGATGTAAATCATGTCAAAATGTCTATGTCAAATATCCATGTCAAATGTCTATGTCAAATATCCATGTATGGCAAGTGAAATGTCTCAACTAAACCATATGCACAAAAACAAAGTATTGAAGTAAAACTTGGTTTAAATCAAAGTTATGTTTTGTGAGAAAATGCATGATCAAATGTCAATCATGTTAAAATGTTTACCCAATCGTTAACCCATTTTGTAAAATCGTTCTAGTCGTTCTTGTTTTAATTGTGAAACTACTTTATGGTCGATTCTCTAATAACATTCAAACCTTCTTGACGCGTTCCTTGCTCCATCTCGCTCTCGCTCTCGTTCTTAACAAACCCTTACCAAAGGGTAAGTTAATAATTACAGATTCAGTCGCTACCCACAACCCCCACACATAACAATGGGTGCAGTAAATAACGGGATTTGTCAGATCCTATGGTACCATAACCTAATACTGGTCGGCTTGATCATTGCTAATGAATGTCATCGGTCATGTAAACTACAACCAACAAGTTTGTTCACTTTTTGAAATTGTTATTAGTTTTTGAAATCATTGTATTCGTTCTTGAAATCATTGTATTCGTTCTTGAAATCATTGTTAGCGTTCTTGAAATAATTGTTATTGTTCTTGAAACCACATAGTAATTGTTATTGAAATCATTGATAAAGCATTTAGCACATATGAGTCACCCCAAAACAGTTTGGAAAACAGTAAAAGAGGGGAATAATGTACTCGCCTGGGAGTGCTTAGGAGTCTTGAACAACTACCAAGTAAGCTAGAGGAGTCCCGGAAATCAAACGGTACCTAATATAGGTAACTACATAATTAACCCGGACCTAAATCGGAAGACTGGGTAGCAGGAGGGTTTGTAAACCAAATGAGTGTAGGAACTCATATGATATGGTTTAACAAAGCCTACATACTAAATGAAACTTAACCTAAGTATTATCGACCCATCGCGACCCATTAAGGTAACTTATGCTACTTTAACGCGTCGTGCGCGTGAAACGCGTTCGGACCGTCTAACTAGCCCTATGACAAGTGTTATATGCCTAAACATGTTACATAATCAGTTATGTGACAAAAGTTTAGGTTACATATGCTTAATTACCAATTATACATGAAAAGGGTATTCTGGTAATTTACCTAAGGCATATAAACTACTTATCATACAACTACTTAAACGATGTGACCATAGGGTATAACCTCGGAAGGTTATGCCCTATACTAGGGTCACCTAATGTATTTGGTCGGATCCTAATGATCGACCAAACTGGGTCGGGTTCGAAGGTATAAGCGATTTATCAGATCGCTTACCCTACGACCCTAGACAACGTGGTAATCAGTAGGCATAGTCCCAAGGGACTATAACCAACGTGATTACAATCACGTTGCGAAGTTCAAACGAACTTCGCATTGACCATTACTGGTCAACGCTGAAAGTCAAACAAAGTTTGACTTTCTGACTCGAAAAGCAGTAAAATAAGGAAAAGAACGAAAGAATACTTACGAAGGGTCCCCGAATGCTAACCTCGATTCAAAAATCTCAGGTATGAAACAATAGTTTCAACTTAGAGTTTCTCAAATCAAAGTTCTAGTGATTTTAGCAATGGGGGTGGATGGTTATTTATAGGAATACCCGAACCGTTAAGATCGTTTCATGGAAAACGTGCCTTAATCCCATCCGTACATGTGTTGAAATGTCATGGTGTTTAGGTGTTTAAATTCCATCCATACATGTGTTGAAATGTCATGGTGTTTAGGTGTTTAAATTCCATCCATACATGTGTTGAAATGTCATGGTGTTTAGGTGTTTAAATTCCATCCATACATGTGTTGAAATGTCATGGTGTTTAGGTGTTTAAATTCCATCCATACATGTGTTGAAATGTCATGGTGCCTAAATTCCATCCTTATCCGCTGACTAAGCAAGTTAGAATGTGTGGTTGTGAATTAAACAACGGCTAATACATCGAATCTGGTCCTGAATGCGAAAAACGATCCAAATGACGTGACGAATGGATTTTTCTTATGGCGAACACTAAAATAAAATATTTTAGTGCTAACATAATTTTTTGGATGTCCGGATGTATTCAGAACGTAAGTTATGCGCGAAAATGCAAACTTGTGCACTTTTTGACACTTTTAGTCCCTGAATGACCCAAAAGTTTATTTTAGCACACCGAACCCCTCAAAGCCTATTTCTAAGCTATGTAAAGGATATTTATGGTATGTTTAACTTATGGTCATGTTCCAGAAGGTCTGTTACAGTTCAAATTGGCATACTTTCGCAGTTTGTCAAATTTAGTCCCTGTAAGCGATTAAACTTTGATTTCACCACACCAAACCTTCCAAAACTTATATCTAAGTTATGTAAAGGTTATTTAAGGTATGTTAAGCCTATGTCACTATTCCGGAGTGTTTTTTGCATTAAACTGGTTATATTTACGCATCTGTGCGCGTATAACCTTCCAGAAAGTGATTTAGAGTTTGAAATTGAACAAGAATTGATATGTGCAAATGATACACATATTTTTACAAATCCCAAGTATGAAATATAATATTTCATTGGTTTGGTATTTGTTTGATGGCCGTGGAGGCACAGGTGTTACAGGAACTCTCGTCACGGACCCGAGTATACTTGGGAACGTGAAGACCGAATGAAGGAAAAATATCCCCACCTATTTTCGAAAACTCCGGCAAAGAATAACAAAGCTAGAATTTCGGGACGAAATTCTAAATAACAAGGGGAGAATGTGACAACTGCCACTTTCGGGTAATTTACTTACATTTAAAACAGTGATTTACATTATACAAGCATGTGTTTTGAATATTCTGACTGCATGATTACATGGTATACATCTTAGAAAACTCATGAAATATTCATTTGTTATTTCACATGATTCATTTTTATTGGGTACATTTGAAATAGTGCAAACAATTCATCGAAACAACTAGAGTAGTGCCTAGTGAACTAGAGTGCTGACGAAAACTTCGGATCCGCAGAAAACATCTAAAATGACATCTCTAGAACTCGGATGAGAGTCCAACGTCAATTATATATTAAACCCTATATGGGAATACAAGAGTTCGATCAATAATTTACCAATGCCCGGTAGCACTAAAAACTGTCCGAAACGCGCTAAAAATGACCATTTCATGAATTGTCCGCAAAAATTCAGCAATTGTATTTTTAATACAAGATACAAAAATTGATGTTTAGGCATCAATTTCATATAAACATACTTATGGAATATCAATTTCACGCATAACGGAAATTTGCCCTACAACTTCCATAAGCGAACGTTTCGACTATTTACTAGTGAAACGAGCACTAAACAATTATCCGAACTACATTTTGGCACTTGTAGCGAACTAGTGACTTTTATTTTTGGTCTTGTAAAAACTAGTTTATGATCATTTTAAGTCGCGAATCATCTCGGAAAAATTGCAAAACCTAAACATCTAAATGTTTACAACTTATACTTCATTTGAAACATTAATATTTACTAAGTTATTTTTACAACATAAGACCCCCCCCCCCCATGTTGATGCCGTGAACAAGGGGTCCCACACCCCTTGTTTATGTTGCTAAATATCTAGATATTATGTTACTTACTAGTGGATTAGAATGAAGACTTATTACAACACTTATTCACTAAGTTACCACACATTTACACCATTTCTTACACACACATAAGAAAAGCTCTCTAATCATCTTCATCTTCCATCAAGAAAACCTCCATAAACCCATTTCTTTTTATCATCTTCTTCATAACCAAGATGGATTTCTTTGGAACATAGGGTGATCTAAGGCTTTTGGAAGCAAAAGGAAGGGTTTTTCATCCATACCAAAGTGTTCTAACATCAAGATCATCATCTTACTTATTCTTAATAATCTCTAAAGATCATCCCTAGCCTAGTGCTAGAAGTAAGCTTCTATTTTTTTTTATACATATTATGTTTATGATTGTTATTATAATTAATAATAACCATATATAATCATACATAATGAACAAGAAAAATACAAAGAAGCAAAGATAAAAATCATCATATAATTATGTTTGTTTATATTGTGATTTAAGACTTGTAATATGCATATTTGATGTTGTTATGATGATTAGAATACAAATAAATTGTTAGAAGGTGTTTTAAAAATATGATCTAATAATCATACATGTTTATGTTAAATGGTTTTTAACATAAAGGGTTATAAAGGAATGATCATATCTAGTAATCTTGTGAAAGTATTTAGGGTTTATATTCAAAAACAAGACTTTCACAAGATTATAAAAATTAACATACAACTAAAGATTTTTATGAAAGTTGTTAAAACTAGAATTTAACTTGGTGTTTGAACTAGTTAACATATGAAAGGATCATGTTTAAAACCCTACATGATTTGCTTATCATCTTGATGATTTGATGTTATAAAAGTCTTATAATGTTTAGTTAAGATGATGAATAAATTGTTGTTGATTTAGTAAAGAAAATGATATGTTTAATGAAACATGGTTAAGATAAAAATGCCAAGGTTATATGGCCAATTTTTATAAAAACTTTATTTTATAAAATAACAACATTTTTGGGTAAATCTATACAAGATTTATAAAGGATATTAAAGAAGGGTTTATAAAATAAAAGACAAGGAAAATATATATTTTTTTTAGAAAATATATATTTGGTTACTTTAAACAATTTTTGTGTGATATATTACTTGGTGTATTAGTTTTATATATCATGATAGGAACTTGAATCTCATGTCAACTTTAAACTCAAAACACGTTATAACAAAAGTCCTACGAGACTTCACATAATTACGCCTTAAAATGAGTTACGGACGATTCTAATAATCGGACACCAATTATGGTCAAAACGGACAACGGACGAATCCTTAAACGAGTCACCAATCCGGAGAGTTACTACGACGTTAGACGATCTTTCGACACGAAATATAAATATACTATCGATAACAAATTTCGGATGGTTAGAAACTTATAAAAACTAGTATGTTTTTATTACTAACATCTATACTTAGTAAATTTTTATAAAAAGGGTTTTTTTTTATATAAAAATGAAAGGCTTACATGTATTAGTGGGCTATTTTTCTACAAATGGGCTTATTATACTTAATGGGCTATTTTTATAAACAAATGGGCTAGTTTAAGTAATGGGCTATTGTTTTATAAATGGGCTTATTTTTCATAATGGGCTAAGCCCAAATACTAAACATATGGGCCAAAGCCCAACACTATTAAAGCCCAACACTATTCAAGCCCAACACTATTAAAGCCCAACACTATTAAAGCCCAACACTATTGAGGCCCAACACTATTGAGGCCCAACACTATTGAGGCCCAACACTATTTGAGGCCCAACACTATTTGAGGCCCAAAACTATTGAGGCCCAACACTATTTGAGGCCCAACACTATTTGAGGCCCAACACTATTGAGGCCCAACACTATTGAGGCCCAACACTATTTAAGGCCCAACACTATTTAAGCCCAATAACTTGAAAACATGGGCTTGGCCCAATGATACCATTTTCGTGAACACAACTATACAAGTGATACATACAAGACACAAGATTCAGCGGACGAGATCCAACTATACTACTCATTCATCGAATACACAGTTAACGAACATTTGAACAACTCATACATCGAATACACAGTTAACGAACAGTAAAGACATGCAAGTCTTACACATACTCAATACACAAGACTTGTACTCAAGTTCTTTTCAAAGACCGAAGTGTCTAACAAAAATAAGAACGTTTGTAGGTCGCCACGCTATACAGGACGACCGCACGTGAGGTCTTATTTACATCTATTTTCAGGACGCGATACTGTGAGTTCATGTTCCCCTATTCATTTAAATGTTTTACAAACTTTACAACTATCGGGGAGGATACATGTTCAGAGTATGTTAAAGTTAGGTAATGAAACACCATAGATCATGTGCGAATTAGGGCCATACTATAAGCACCATTAATCCAGATTGGACCAAGGAACAAAGGCTTAGATCTAATGGGTTTTGGCGAGCCCCACTCTTGGTCATGGACCCCTACGGAAGAGTGCGTTTGTGTCCCAGTCGATAGGAATCGGCATAAAATCGTCTAGGGTTGGTTTGCTTCCTCTTTCGGCACACATATTAATGTCCTTGCAAAACATTAATGATCAACGATTTCATTGACGCTTTACATACTACAACTCACATTTTTCATACATCGTTTACAACTAAATTGCATGAATTCACCAACTTTTGTTGATGTTTTCCAAACTTAACATGTATTTCAGGGAATTAAAGGACCATGTCGGATTTTCCAGTCAAGATAACAAGTACAGGAACTCCATGCCATGTTTTGAAGGGTTTAACTATTATATTCCGCCTCTTTGCGGAAATATGATGGTTTAAACCTTTGTAGTTTATTTCAAGTTTATGTATGAAACAATAATGCTTTATTTTCATGTTAATGGTTTGTAACCGACACACTAAACTTATGTTGTAATCTTTTGAAACACTATGTAATGGCAATGGAGTATGTTTTAATCATATAGTTTGTTCATGTACATCGATATTTATGCAATGAAAACCAGACAGATCACACCTTGCGTTTCCGCTATGAGCGGGTGTGACAGGCAGCACTTCGGTATCACTTCTTAGTTCTCCCTCTGTTCGCTTGAAATGAACATACAACACATCTATTTATAATGCTAGCTGGAC